>JANIEX010001104.1:0-13479 GCA_027627405.1 Leucocoprinus birnbaumii | reverse complement strand
AGAGAGAAAGGGTCGACCTTTATCCTTTCGTTTTGATTAATGACTGTAACAACGTCATGTTCCTGGAAAACCTAGATAACTCGAAGTCTGTGGGAGTAGCCAATTACCCCGCTGCAGGATGTAGCACCAGCGCATAAGCTCCACAGTCCTCGACCCCTGAAATTGAAAGGCTGGTCAACAGGGATGACGACTATTAGTTGATCATATGCGCGGAGTCCACTGGTCCCAGGGTGATAATTGTAATCAAACCCCCTTCCACCTACACCCCCTCGTGCCCAGAATCCGCTTATCTAGGAAATCCGAATGGGGTGTATGTGCAGTTCACAACTGGTATTATACGAGCATTAACAAGGCAGTGAACAGTCCAGCTTATACATCATCAGGGTCCTCCGGCAGCAGATCCGCGAACGATTTGGTTTTTCTCTAAGTGCAAATCGCACGCTTACCGCCTTACGAGTTCCCCGTTCCGATCAAGTCCGGTCGTCCGCCGACAGAGGCGTCGTTGTCATAAACCTAATTCGGATGGACATATGGTACTCGGTCAGTGCCATCGTACGTCGGTGTCGACAACGGTATAATAGAAAGAAACCTCCATCATCAACTCTTGAGGTGCCTGTGGCCCACTTACCGCGGCATTCTGACAAGTATAATGCTCGAATCACCTTCCAGCCTACCTCCCCAAATCAGTGGCGCCACACAGCTGATTGGGAATCTGGATGAGACAAAGTCCCCCTTCTAATTGGCAAGCGCGCGCGATCCTGGTTTAGATAACATGACTCCGAAAGGCAATCCCAGTCCGCCAGCTAGGACCTGGCGTCACTTCGAAGTCAATCTGGTGTCACGAGTAGCACTCACATGAGATTTATACGTACGCAACTATCTAGTAAATGCATTCATGCTCCATGTCCTCAACTTGGATTATTCGGGCAAATACCCGATCCGAAGTAAGCGTTGACTTACTACTCGGTTGTCTTGCTGCCAGGTTTATTCTCCTGCGTTGGTCGGACAAGACGTAAATACGAGATAATCGCTTCAACGCCCAATCAATGACAAATCTGTATCTGCTATTGATTACACGAAGCCGAATTTCATCGTGGCTTCTATCACCAATTGAATACCGAGAGCTAGACTTGCGGAAGCTTTTGAAGGAATTGGCATAGCGTTACGAGGGAGACTAGGTGACTTAGTCAGGCTTGTGCAAGAGAGTGGCGCGTGTGCGTAGCATATACTACTTGTAGCGCCGCAGGCCCGCAGCTGCCATTTGAGCTGTACGGCGATCACCAAGGCGGTTTTCACGGCATTGCAAGGTTGATCAGAAGCTTGGAAACGCAAATAGCTAAAGCTCAAGAGTCGAGACCCCGCTACATCGTGGCCTCAAGAACTCAAGTCGCCTTCGGCATTCATCTATAAACCGGACAATAAAAGAAAGCTTCACATGTGTACCAATTGTACGTACAAGGCCCCGCCTGGCACAAGGAAGTATTCCTTGTCTGGGGCCATGGACCAGGAAGTGTCCTCTTTCGTTTAATTGCCGTGAGCCGTGACTGACGAATGGTGGCTTACGGTAAGTAATCGAGAAGTATGGGGCGTTAGAGTTTACAACCACGGGCTTTTCCGAGCCGCCGGAATGGAGTGTCAATATGCCCCTATTTCACAGGAACCTCGTCCCAGGTCGTGTGCGCCGTTGGCACTTCCAGTTTACGCCGCGGTGTCTGAGAAGGGGCGTTTTATTGACGGGCTTGGCATTTTCTAGACTCAAATATCAGTATCACTTCAATGGGGAAGCGTGGACGATTTGAGCCGCGGACTTGAAGCGGTGGACGGAATCCAGCCAGTCTTCGTAGAATTGGGTTCAAAGAGTAGGTAATGTATAAGACGCTCAAGTGGTAATTAGACCACCAGCTTCGTAACTTCGCGGTCAATAATTCCTTCTAGTATGATATATTCGAGCCAGAAACACATCGAAAAAGGCTTATCTTCAGCCACAATGATGCAAACACCATTAACACTTGAGAATTCGACTTAGGTCTAATTTACGACCAAGAACAACTGTCGAAGAGTACTATTAATATCAAGTACTTCGAAAGCTAAAGTACCCAGGTATGTCTAAAACGCTCCAAGCCAGAGTATGGCTGTGAGCTCTAGTATGGAGTTCTCGAACGAGTCGTAGCGCAGCAGACGAGTCGGATGAGCCAACACCTGGCCCGCTTCGAAGCGGTAGCTGACAGGCTACCATTCAAAACTGCAAAAAAACGACCGGCTTACCGCAATAGTTATGCTGGTACGAGTGCGGAGACCCTACTGCTCCTCACACTCCAGCATTCCACATATCGTATACAGTATACTGGAATCAATGATATGAGATATTGAGTTCTTCGGCCCGCTCCCGACAGAACTGAGCAGATATGTATACCTTTCCTAGCGAAAAACGCTCATTCCGGATTGTATTATTGGTTGAAGGCCCGCTCTTCTGTCAAATGTAAGGTCTACTATAGTAATAATAGGCCGCCCTCAAAAATTTCTTCAACGAGGCCGGTACTAAACAAGAACTTCGAAAGAGAATAGCCAATCAGAAGTTAAATACCCACTTACGCTGAGTTAAGTGGCGTAGGTTTCTTGACTACGGCAAATTCACTGATGATCGATTGATCAGTAAACTTCCAATGATTCAATCGATCATAGAGGAAGAGGAAGAGTAACACGAGAGCCGGAACCGAATACAACATCGTACACATGGCAGACAACACGCCGATGAAACAGTTTCTAGTATCTATCCGGCACGATGTTTCACATAGTAGCTCAGAAGCTCAAGATACTGTACTACAATGTGAGTGATCCCTCACACTACGGACCAATGCCACCGATTGATGTCAATCATGAACTCAATCAATACAACTTATGGAGACCAGTTATCTGCGGGGTACGTCAAGTCTTCCACGTCACCCGTGTGTGATTGCCCTCAGTATACAAATATTTCAGCACGCAACAAACCCAGACATAGAGTGCGGACGTCAGCGGTCGTTTTGGCCCTCGAGTCATAGGAACTCGCAGAAAACATCCATTGAAAGAACGTTTGACAAAACTTCGCCATCATCTCATTTCAGCTCCACTGGCACCTGTCGATCATCCGAGTCCTGTTATCACCCATGACATCGGACGATCCTCCACTACACACAGCGTCATTCATAGAAGTAAACTTCATATACATTTGTAGTCAGTCATCAATGAAAAAACTTTGTTCACATCATCAGAAAAAAAAGCTAAACTTACGACAATCGGACGTCCCAAAGTATCTTGACTCGATCCGTGTTGCAGTGGTATCCAGTCAATCGGGAGTTCAAGCTTGTACGGAGCTGGTACACGTAGAAAACCTTTTGGTAGTGGCATTGTGGGTATTACTAGTACATAGGACAACACAAAAAAGCAATCTGAAGTATCAAATCCTTCCACGGCATCAACTCGACTCGACTCACACCCGCCCAGTCAAAAACACAGTTAATGAGGACATAGTGCGAACAAGTAAATGAGCAGGTGAAGCCAGAACAAGAGCGAGAACAAGAACGATGTCAGGGTAGGTAGATAGGGTATTCTATGCCGAAGCTCAGTCGGCGCAAAAAAGTCAAGTCAATATAGAACAACAACTGCGTAGGAGAAGGCGGAGAAAAGAGGGGAGAAAGACGTAACATAAACACCTGGAGCCAAGGAAGAAGGGCGGTGCTAAATATATTCCGGGCTAAATGAAAAACGCCTGTTGATGCAGGAAAGGCAACAGAAGAAAGAAACTTTTAAGACAACAGTAACAAAACCCCATTCGGAGCAGACGACGATGAAGCAGCTAGTACAAAAGGTTCATGAAAGAGAATGATATAGTTTGGTTATGGGCGAGAAACGTTGTGTGATTGCGGGGGTATCGGTATCTTGTGCGGCATTAAAATTGCTTTGCTTGCGAGAACGTGTGTGACGAGAGAAGAACCTGTGTGTTTGACCGAGAAGTGGCGATGACAAGAGACCACGAGCTAAAGTCATAATATGCGAGGACGGATTACGCGAACATTGAGATGAGATTGAGGGGATAATAATGTTTTGCTCGCTATCGTTGAGCCGGAACGTGCGAGTATCGAGGGTGTGAGACCAAGTCGGAGGAAAAGGGGGAGGGGTATTAGCGACGTTTCTTGGCGCGTCGGTTCAGTTCTCCTTGGTATTTTGCGCAACGAGAATTTGCAGTATCGGCCCATCGACGACACCGCCTCGACTAGCCTCAATCACCTTTCCTTCTGATTGCCACCAGTCATCTGCCGCCTCCTCAGCGTTATATGCAAACTGATCAACAATCCTTTGCCACTCCTCCCACCCATCAGAAGTTCCATCGTCGGTAGGAAGGTTCACCTCGAAGAGGTTGCGGCCACCCTGGCCCTTCTCTTTCATCAGCTCGTTGCGGGGGTCGGCATATTCGCGTGGCAGAGTCATAAACTCGACGTCCCCTAATTCCTTCTCGTATGCTTTGATGTCGCGTTCTCGACGCACGTCTTCATATGCCTCGAGGAANGCTGGNATCTGTTCGCGTCGCCTAAGATGCGAGAAAATGCGACCGAGAGCGATAGCGTCCTCAAAAGCGATAGCCGCTTCTTGTACGGAACCAGCCTATCAAAAGTGATTTGATCAGCCTTCCAATCATCCGAGGCAAAAACTCTGAAAGCTTACCGCGAGTGGCTGAGCCGCATGACCAACCAAGGCAAGCGGGCCGTCGACATGATACCAATCCTTGAGCGGTGTTGCTCTGTTGACCGTAACGATATGTGGGTCTCGTGCCCATTCGGCTAGCTTCCGAAGCCTAGAAAGAGTATATGTTAGTATCAGGGTCAAGTAACATCCGTTCACAAGATGCGTATAGGCAGGGTNACAGACGGCAAACGAGAACCCCAGAAACNTGATACAAGCCGGGCGAATCGGAAGTTGAAGGCCGGGAACATTGTTAGTTCCGAAAGGACAATGAAGACACGACGAGCGGAACAGTTGGGAAAAGCAAGCCAAATTCGAAAATAGGACATACCTAGGTTCTGCATTTTCGAGAATCTTGAGCATCCCTTCTTTACTCCCTTGTCGTACCCATCCNGTAGTCTCTCCTTCTGGCGGGCCATAGACGACNAGCGCATATTCCGATCGTTTCTGTTGCCAAGCCAGAACAAGCAAGATCAGCGTTTGATCGACGGCTGTTTAAATTCGGCAGTCCCCGAAGACCCCCAGNCCGACGGCGGTAACCAAAAATAATCGCAAAAAAACTCACACAAGGCCAACCGAGAACAGCGCATCCGTATCCAAACCAAGCAGCATTCAGGCCAGCCTATGTGCACAGCAAGAATGCCAAGTGACGACGGTGACGGGCGGAGAAGAAGTGGAATGCCGACGAAAATAGCGCGGAAAACAAAGAACAACAGATTCATTAGCATCGAACGGCGGCCTTGTATAACTCAGACGGGATCACACACCTGTGTATCATCGTAAATATCGGCCGTTACGGGATCCGAACGAATGACCTCCTCTGGTATCGTCGTGCTAGGCAACATCGTCAATTCAGGTAATATGGACCACACCGGCGGCGGACGGAGGTGACGGAAGTGGCAACTCACCTGTACACATTGACCAGTGGCTCCTGGTCATGCTGCGACACGAACATCGGTCTCGTAACTCCATCAGCACCATCGGCGCCAATAATTATATCGCCAGTGAATGTCTGGCCGTTTTCGAGTATGATCGTTTTCTCATCCAAGTCCACCTCCGATACTCGGCATCCGTAATTGAGCACAGCTCCGAGCTCTTCTGCGATGTCGTGCAGGAATTGTACGAAATCACCGTGCTAGTGATTGCAACACAATAAGCTTTCGGATCCACCGAAAACGAGAAATGAAATCACGCACATGTGTGAACACGAAATCTCCTCGGGCATCTCTAATCAGCTCCTCCTCCCAAACATGGCGTCCAAACTTCTCTCCTGTTCTGACTACAAGCGCAGATCATGTCAGCCATCCCGCTGATGATCACAAACGACCGAAAGAAGCCACTCACAGAATCTGATATCAATCGCCGTCGACATGAGCGCAACTTTTTTCAGTCGCTGCTCATAGCCCCAATGATACAGCACTTTAGTTACATTCGGTGGTAAACGAGTGCCACCAGTAACCTCCTAACAGACGAAAAAAGTATCAGTGGCAGTGCCCCTCGGAAACTTTGAGACTGATGGTGATGCTTACGGGGGTGACCTCCTCTCTCGCCTCAAAAACGAATGCCTCATGTCCAGCTCTTCTAAACGCAATAGCGGTAGCCAGTCCACCGACATTACCACCGACAATCAGAACGCGAATCGAGGGTTTAGGGGTGGTTGGCGAAAGCGGGGTTTGCTGTCACAGAGAAATTAAGCACGTCAATACTCGGAGGCGGGCCGAAACTAACCATCACGGAGGAAGGGGTGGAGGTGACTGGGGAAAGGAGGTATGGTGCGGAGCGGACGAAAAGCGACGGGAGGAGGGGAGGCATAAGGCCTATATATGCGCCGGGACTCTCGCTAGGGTAGCTCGTAGGATGGACGTTCTAAGCGAGAAGCAATAGGCAACTTGTCACAACGTCTATCCAGGGACACTTGCGATCTCGATTTGTCCTGCCCACACGTGCAGATCCAAATCGGCTCTAGTCCCCAGATCCTGGCCTCCCCCCAATTCAGTTGTCCTCATCACTCTCACACTCCAGTCTCAATACGTGAATTGTATTGTATCTGCTCTCCACTCCACCAATACGGTAAAAAGTAGCGGGAATAGCCCTCGATTGTGCCTAGCAGCTCTAAGTACGCTGTACAGGACGGTGCTCATTAACATCGGCGCTGGATCCCACGACGATGCTCTTCTTCGCTGTTATGAATGTTCCATTTAGCGTCTGCCGAAGGCTGTCAAGAAGAAAAGACGCACCGATATTCGAACATGATCTGCACACCGACAAATAAACAAGCCACCGCTCCCACGAGGAAATTCCAGCCTATCCGGTCCAGCAACGAACACCAACATTCGCCGAGATCAGAAAAACAGGCAGAAGTCCCCAGAAAAAGTTCGGCGTAGATCCCCACCCCACGATGAAACCACGCCCACCGAGACAAATAACAGAAAAAGGAAAAGTGGATAATGAGTAACCAAAATGCAATCAGAACACTATTAGGAGACTCACCGCTTGTCGTTCCAACCAACTCGCCAACAAAAAACTGCACCCCCTCCGTACCGATTACGAACCCAACCAAATTAGCGGCCATCATCATTAACACATTCCCCACAGCGCCAAGTGCCGCTAAGTGTCTATACCACGCTGTATGCCCATACTAAAACACAAAAGCACGAAGCACAAAATCGCAGCATCATCGTCAGAAGTTCGAAGAACGGCCGCCGGAGAGTAGTCGAAGCGCATTTTTTCGATGGATGGATGGAGGAATAGGTAAGGCCGAGAACCGAGAGTACGTTCATATCCAAATGATTGGTATCGTCGGTTCCGACACAAGTCGCATTGCAGATACGCCGCCAGAGAGACGCCCACAAAGAAGCCGGCGGGGATTCCCAAATACAAACAAAGAATCGCAAAACAAGTTAATGCGTCAGTACTTCAGTCTTATCCCAATGCATAAAAAATAAAAGGAAATCCGGGAAAATGCGCGTCGGACGAAAGGGATTGCGTAGAGCCCTAACCCACTTGAACGATAGCGACCCTCTCCCCGGATTGTTGGGGAAAATTGACGCTGGGCGTACGGGTGATAAACGAGAACATCTCAACATTTTCGCATCAGAACAAGACGCTCCGCTGACTTCCTCCTCGGAGGTGTCAAACATTCATCTTCTAACCCAAGACGCTACCATCGACGGCCCAAACATCGGATACTAGCCCCAAAAGCAAAACCTTCCACGACTTGCACAACCCACGGTGCTAAATGGGCAAAGCGAAGCAGCGCAAAATGCTGATCCCAAGGGNCCGAACTACCCACGCCGTACCGAACCCAAACACCACCGCAACCGCACATACACCGACAAGAAAGCACAACGAGGAAAATGTAGTGCTGGAAACTCCAGGGACAGAGAAAAAGGGGTAGGAGAAGGAAAAAGGGGTAGCAAGAGGGACGAAAAAAATAAATAATTACACAATTAACGCACCTTTGAGTAAGGGACGGCCCAACGTGCGAATAATTCCGGTATAATGAATAAGCTCACCAGCCACCCCCAAGCAAGCAACCTAAACGTCAAATCATGCCAAAGCGCGACGAACGAGAACACCAGTATTGTGTTAACGATCGTACGCTTCGCTCCTCCAAGCGGGACGTAGATGTACCTGCNGTAAACAATNANTCCCAAATCAGCACACGTTCGCTTCTCCAGATTCCGCAGAAAGGGAAAGCCTAACACAGCAAACAAGATAAGGAAAGAAATGCCCGAATTTCATCGCCCCATGCGAAAATAGGGGCCTCGAGGAAAAGAACCTCTTTTGATCAACGCATCAAAATTAGGCATAGCGAGAAAAAAAAACCAGAATATGAACTATATTTAAGATAGTTCTGAAGCCCTCGGCAAAGCGAATGATGATTCGAAAGAAAAGACGTGAAACGAATATAGACGCAATCAAGAAAGAAGTCCGCGTCCCAGCTCGATTGCGTATTGGCTCCCCCGTTTAACCAGGTAACCACGCTCAATGTCTTCTGGAAGACATGTCCAAACCACCTGACTCGCGGAAGTTACGTCGATCCAAATCCGACAAGCAAAATTTTTCTTTTTTTACCCCACACTGTCAATAATGTGTCATCGCGAGGCGAGGCACGCCCATTTGCAGATCCACGGGTTCCATGAGCCCCAGGAATCCAGAATCCAGAATCAAGGAAGGGAGGGGGGCTAAAGGCGGAACCGAACGAGAGCGAACCAATAACAGAATATCATGCGTGTAACCACACACGAAGTGCGGCCTCAGAGAGAACAAAAGCCCAAGAAATTTTGGGAACACGAGTAAAAGCACACGCACCGGATGATCCATAGATTATAACTCCTATGCCAACTCCTCCAGAATCCCAGAGTCGAATAGTTATTCGCCATACACCTAACCATATTCTCCGGCGGATCAACTCCATCCAGAAGCGCCCACAGGCGGAAGAATCGCCAGGGTATCAAGAGCTAGGTGAATTCCAACCATAATGCGGAAACACGGAGAGTATGGACCGGAAGAAAACAAGAATAATTGTCAGTTAACTTTGTCGCCACAGAACAGAAATCAAGGAAGCAAAGGAGCTGCGATATCGGATTAACGGCATAGCCAAAAGGTTGCGAGACGGCGATGAGGTTAAAAGGAATGGACGCAATCGGCAAAGCCGGGGATGAATGATCAAGCTTATGAAAAGATAAACGCCCGCTACATAAGCTCAATCACGGAGCGTAACAAAGCGAACAAGACCAATACATCATCAGGTTGCGTAGTCCATGGCCACAAATAGCTTGGAATCGAACAAACAACTTCTGAAAGTGTGGGTTTCGGAGGACAAGAAGCTGAAGGCCGAATGAAAAATGGAGAAGAAGGGCGAGTTACTCCATCACGGATAGCGGAAACAGATGTGACCATCATATCTAAGTTCTCGCCGATGAAGGGAAGGCACCAAACATCCATTCTGCCAACCCTCTCCTTCCAAGAGGGAGGCCGTTGCTATCCGTAACCTACAGCCCATCACCACCGCAACCGATCATCCATCCATTCAAAATTCCCAACTTTTACGCCACCCAGCTATAGATCAATGCGCTTGTATGAGATGAAAAACGCTCGAACCCAAGTGGTAAAAGGGGGAACAATCGCATATTGGGAGACGAGCGGGGAGAATGAATTGAATCAAGGTACGACGTCGAAATAAGCACTCACCTTCAGCCACACGATGATCAGATTCCAGAATCCAACCATACTGATCTGCGCAGGCGTAAAACCCACCCACGCCTTCCGATCCTTGATCGCAACAACATACATGAAGTGTAAAATACACTCCATAGTCAGTAGAGAGAATAAAAACCGAATGATGTATCCCCTAATTGGTGTTGACGTTGGTGGCTGCTTATTTGGGTATCGATGCTATAACAAGACCTCAACATCCGAAAATGCCGATGACTATCAGAAATGGACATAAACGGACCTGCCACATGAAGTCGTTGAAAGTCATGATGGGCCCAGCGAGGTATAGAGGTGGGTATAAAGCGTAGGCCACGAAATTCGGGAATGAGTAGATGGAGTCTGGATGGGAGAGGGCCTGTCGCTGCTTCTCTGATAGTTCCTTGGTGCCTTCCGAGCCCTGTTAAAGCGGAGAGGTACAGTTAAAGGTTGGGTAAAGCGGTCACTGATGATCTGAACGACGTACGTCCAAGTCCTTTCCTTTCTGATTACACGCCCAGTAATAGTCCATGGTGAACGACACGAGACGTAGCATTGTAATGTTGAAGCTGATGTACCAGCGGTGATAGAGTCCGGCATGGTCGTCCTGGAAGGATATCGGACCGGTGAGTGAGACGATAATTGTTGCACACACAAAAAGATTGATGTACCAGCCACGCTAAACTTTCAAACCATTGGCCTAATTTCCATCCCTCGAAGACTTCATNCCAAAAAGGACGGCACCATTGAATATCCACGTCGCAATTACGCTCAATCTTGATCCTTTCAAGTTTTTGGCTAGGGAATAGTTGATGAAGAGGATCAAGACGATCTTGAGCGCGTTGAGTCCATGTAGCACCGTCACGGTGATGAGAGAGAATATGAGATTGAACCTCAGCGACGAGGGATCGCTGAATTTCTTCGCAGGCGAGGACAGGGACGGCGGCTTCGTAGTGAAAGCGGACGAGACATATTTCGTTAGGAGGTGGAGAAGGATCGCGGCGCTAAGGACAGGGATGTTGTTTCGGAACGTTCGGTATTGCGCATCGCTATTATCCTGGGCGAAAGCGTTAGTCGAACGTTCACAAAGCTTAAGCGAATGACACACCACTAGACGCCCTGGAATCCAGCCGTTCTCGAGTCTGTTCCGGTAAAACGGAAAGTTGGGGTGGAGTGCTATAGTAGCGTGAATCAC
Source organism: Leucocoprinus birnbaumii (assembly GCA_027627405.1). Taxonomy (NCBI): domain Eukaryota; kingdom Fungi; phylum Basidiomycota; class Agaricomycetes; order Agaricales; family Agaricaceae; genus Leucocoprinus; species Leucocoprinus birnbaumii. The sequence continues at coordinate 2,369 of JANIEX010001104.1, read as the reverse complement.
CCAATTATGACGAGAGGGGACAAAAAGACGTACGAGAGCTCAAAGAAACTGGTATCCAGATCATGATCGGCACCACCACCAGAAATACAGCATAATAAACTTTGAATTCTAGAGTTCCCCAACGCGAGGGCGCTGGTTGTTTTCCATTTGCCTGAGAGATAGGAGTGTGGCGAATAGACGAGGGTATGTTCACTGTGAGGTCCGTGATTTTGAAGCCACCCTGGGCAGCTGAGTGCTTGGTCGGCGCGCCCATGTTTTCCGAGGTATCAGAGGTGGATCCTGGGGTATTGTGAACTGGAAGGAGGGGTATTTGTGTTTCCTCTACTGTATTCATGCCAGTGAATGGCGTAAGGTGCAGGACATGGACAGGGTTGTCGTCGCTGTCGTTGGCGATGACCGACGGATGCCAGAAAAAGAGTGTTGTGACGCGACGGTTCGTGACAGGTCTGTGGTCATCACTTTCTTCGGCACAAGCTCGGCAACAGAAAATAATTCCTATATTTCTCTGCATGTATCTTCCATCTCGTTTCACGGGTAAGCACGGTGCTAACCCCTAGAAAATGTCCCCAAGACACATTCCACTGGACTGTGCCCTACTGCGCCGCAATTTGACACGTGCCGTCCCTGGATTAGCGCCATGACGCCGTGTTGATGACTTGCCCCTGGACTGCAGACGCCCTCCCCCTTCAACGTCAACGCTCATGTCGAAAACGCGTCCGGCGTTCTCATGGTCTCTCTTTCTAGTCTTGCAGGCTCTCATGGTGATTGGATACGCAGTCAAACCACGATGGTACCGACCAATCATCTTCATTCCCATCTTCATCATCTGCTACTACCTTTTAGCCTACACTGATGCCGGGGTCGCAGGCCTGGGTATAGGCGATGGAGTTACCACCCAAACAATGTACGCTTTTGACGGCCTCGTATTAATTGATGTTCAAAAGGCATTATATCGAATCGGCGAAAAACCGGGCCAAATTGAATCCGCATATTTCTCTAAACGGTTGGCTTGGGGTTGGCATCTGTTCAACAACCCGCGAGGAGTGGGTTGGGCACACGAAATCCTTCATATTCCGAAGAATACTGCAGCACAAAATGCGCCGGGGGGTAGAAAGGCATTTTTGGTATCCCGCATCGGCACCGCTTGCGTCTGTGTTGCACTTCAAGGCCCCTTTTTCGTCTTGAATAGTGCNAACCCCTTCNTGCAGCCTGGTGCACCGCGACTAGTAGATCAATCGCTATACATTCGGACGCTGTGTCTTGCTGGCCTGGCTATTCCGGCGTATGCGCAAATTAATGTTCTTCACTGCTTGATGAGCATAATTCTTGTCGCAGTTGGTATTTCGCAACCAGCGGATTGGCCGCCTCTGTTTGGTTCACCCGCGGATATGTATAGCATACAGAGTTTCTGGGGGTGAGTATCGTCATTGTCCGATACCGTTCATTTGGCGCTAACTCGAAATCATTCGTTCAGAAACGTCTGGCATCAAATGATTCGCAGGGTGAGCAATTGATTGTCGCTTACCGTCAATATCATTTCCCTAATACTCCCTCCCCAGCCTGTCCTCGCAATATCCAATCTCATCCTTCACACCATCCTCCGCCTCCGCCGTCCCTCCCCAAAATCCAATTCCAAACTATACTCCAATATAATCGGTCTCCTCACCCTACACGTCGCCTTCCTCGCTTCAGCGTTCACTCACTACACCGGCGAATACATGATGACGGGACGCCCCAGCTTCGGAGCTTTCATATTCTTCGCCTTGCAACCTTGGGCCATCACCTTCGAGATCCTCGTCAAATATATCTTTACGGGCTCGAGTCAGACTCATAATCATACGGGTGGAAAGGTTAGAGGGCCAGAAACTGCGTTATTGAGGGCTTTGGGGTATGTTTGGGTAGTTTCGTGGTTTATTGCTGTTGCGCCGTTTATGCAGCAGCCGATGATTGATTCTGGGATTTTCGTTGGGCTGGAGGATTCACAGTTGACGCGAACAATTGGGAGATGGTTGGGGCTGGAAGTGATCTAGATGTGTTACAGATCCTTTGCATCTTTTGTGCTCTACTATAGTAATCATCCTCGTAGTTTCAAGCTCGGAGTGTCGCCCACAACGTTGGAAGATCAATCAGAATTGGACATGACGTCACGAGGACTACGTTGATCTGGGAACTCTTTCTGCTTCCGAACAAAAATAAACATGACGTGCACACAACGTTTCATTCACCCTTCTCTTCCCATTCAAAATCTATATTTCTACGCAACAAAAAATCATGCCTTGAGCTCAAACGTCCTCGTTGACCTGAAGGAACACGTTTCGAAACCCAGNTTTCGGGTCCGAGATGAAGAAGCGCGCTATTACTTAATTCAC
>JANIEX010001103.1:0-13482 GCA_027627405.1 Leucocoprinus birnbaumii | reverse complement strand
TTCTTGGAACTCTCTTCAGAACTTGGTAGCAACGGAGGCCCGGGCTTTGCAAACCTCGCCCACAAGAAGTCGCGAAGAATGCTCAAAAATTCGGCGACGAGCCTCTTTATCTGGATTACGAGGGCCATGCTGCACAGGGAGGGTATAGGCAAAGGGAGAAAAGGGAAGTACACGTATAGACAGCTTCGCGATCATCAGCCGTAAAACCAAACACCATGCTCACAACAAGTCTGCACCAGTCTGTGAACGGCTCATTTGACAATTCATTTCTGTCGGCGCCCTTTTGGTGGGTCCCGGGCATTATTCGAAGAAATTCACGATCCGCACCCAATTTCATTTGTTTGTTTTTCCTTAGCCGAAAATCGAGGGGTCCGCATTGCGAATACGCCGAACAGCAATACTACAACATTCGATCTCAAATGTATACGGCAATGGCAATCAAGTTGTCAACACAAGCGAACGAGGGGATTAAGTATAGAGTTACACAGTTCATTACACGGACTGGGAAACAGCGAATAGGAGAAAAAGAGGCACTGATGCTCGCCACAAAAGGCGGCCGCAAAGAGATGATATGAAAGAAGATCAATCGCTAATCGAATTCACAAGCTCGCCATGCCCATCTGGAACGAACCTCGCTGAGCCTGCACCTGAGAGCTCAGCTGTGCCTGTACCGGCTGCTGTTGAGGTACGTTCTGGCTCTGGTTGGCTGGCACGAGTGTTAGTGCGTTGGCAAAAGCCGGTACGTTCTTCTCTTCGAGCTCGGAATATACCACTGTCATCTCCTTCCTCTCCTTGCACCAGTTCTCAGGATCCCAGAAAGTATATTGACCTTGTTCCCCGCCTTGCACTTTTTGGGAAGGTGTTGTGCCCGTTTCCTTCGTAATCCAGAGTCGCAACTCCTTGTGGTAGCGCCAGTTGCGGTTGAACCTGTAAAAACAGCGAAGACGACAGTCAGAATAACCTAGCAATTTGTGAATGCATAACAGACGTGTAAAGCACGTGTAAAGAAGCAACAACAAAAAGAAGATCAAAAGCCGAGGATTAAACCGAAACACTCACAGCTCTTGGGCAGCCACTTCCTGGAGTGCGTCTCGAGGACTCGAATAGAACATGAAAAAGAGCGTCTCATCACTGAATGCCATCGCCTTTTGCGGCCCGGGTGGGGGTGCTTGTACACTAAGATAGCATGCTGGTAGGTTAAAGTCCGGTTCTACTGAGTGCGCTGCTGATTGGTCTGCCCACGGTGTAATGAATGTCGGATATAGACTCCTGGAGAACACAATAGTCAACGGATTTTCTCAAATCTTGCAAATGGCTCGATCTTCACCCTGGATAATTCATGTCCAAGCCCATGGTACCCAGGTCTGTCCCCATGCTACTTAGTCCACCATCAACGTCTGAACTGGCGTTCTTGATCATCTCCAGTAGCCCGAGAAGGCCCCATCTATCCGCCGGGCTTATGAGAACCTGTTGCGCAGGTGTCTGTGGATGTGGTTGGTGTGAAGCTGCACTGTTTTGTAGTGATGACGTATTCTGGTTCGTCGATGTGTTTGGATTTGAAGGGGGATGTGAAGGTGCTGTTGCGTGTGAATCCCCTTGCGTCGCCCCATTCGATGGAAATGGTGTTGATTGTGTTGCCCCACCATTTGCCCCAAGACCGGGTGTCTGAGGAAATGGCCCTGCCGAAGGTGATGGCATGCCCGGTGGCGCATTCAGATGTGTTGATATGCTTTGTGAATGTGCCCCATTCTGTTAGAGATCATCACCCAATGTCAGAAACACGAGGTGACATTCAATCACGTCCAATCACGCACTGTGTTGGAATTCGTCGACGGTGGAGGATTGGGGTTTGGAGAATTCCATGCTGCATGTGATGATGGGTTCATCTTCAGAGGATAATTACTCTGGAGGGAGTGAGGACAGCAAGTAAGTGAACGTGGTCTCAGTTGAAAAGACCGACCAAGGCATTTTTTCCTTGGCTGTAGCGATTGTGCTCACCCGCTGATGCTGCTGCTTGTCCATGTCCCCTTGCCCCTGCTGGAATCCAGGATGCACATTTCTTGTCTGAGTTGCGCCGAGATTGAGCATGCCCGGTGTGCCAGGTGGTATGTTGCCGCCTAACGCGCCCAGGAGATTCTGCCGATGCTGTTGCTGTGAGTGATCCGAATGCTGAAAACCGTTGAGCCCTGGCGGATGTGAATGGTTTTCCTGTCCTGGATTCTGGTTTTGCGACGAGTTCTGACTTTGCGACTGACTTTGTCCCCCAAGTGCGGGGAAATCGTCGGGTGTAAAGTCTCGTGGTTGATTCGCGTTCGCCGCTCCACTCCCAATACCTCCCGATCCTGATGAACCAACGCCTCCCGAGCCCCCTAGCTGCACGCCTGTCCCCGCCTGAGTCGCATAACTCGTTCCATTCCCTGTCGCCCCATTGTTACTGCTTCCCGTTGGATTTGAAGGTGGTGTTGAGCCCAGCGCGGGGAAATCATTTGGGTCCAAGCTCACAGCGTCGCTTGATGTCACAGACTGTGCCGTTCCTGTAGCAAAAATCCGAGATTCCTTTCATTGTGAACAGATAAACAGAGCAGAAAAAAATATACCATTGCTCTGCTGCGACTGCATTTGCTGTTGTAGTGCGCTCGCTGTTTGATGTTGCCCAAGCGCTCCTCCAAATGCATGCATACCCTGCCCCCGCGACTGCATGAACCCCGGCGTTGGCTGTGGTGTCATAGTCTGCAATTGGGATACTCCCCCTGGTGTTCTGTGACCCGTCGGCTGGAGTCCAGGTGCGAAACCGGTTCCTTGAAGCATGCCTACGTTCCGCGGAGGCATCGCATAGGCAGGAAATTGCGGACGATATTGATTTGTGAGAGCAGGATTATTTGAGAGACTTGGCGGTCTCTGCTGCGGCTGGCCTGCGCAAGATAAATCATGAGCGCTGCCTTCAGACCTGAAGAAAAGGGCAGACATCGGATATACGTACCTGGTCTGTTCATGACTTTTCGAGTTCTCTGAAGATCTGGATAGTGATTTCGGGCCTTTTAGAGAGGTCTAAAACTATAGGTTGCAGTAAGGACATACGTGCGGCGTGTTACGGTTGTAAACTGAGGTGAGTATGAGGTTCCGTTCTGTCGTCTTTGCGCCTACGGGCTTTGTTTGACGCTTTGTTTGGTAGCAAGATCGATTATGTAAGCACCTCCTCGAGATCTCGGAGTTCGTTCGCCCTCTCTGTTCTTCCAAGTTCCAGCCCGGGATCATCTACAGTTCTTGTCCGACAATATCTAGTCTGTGCCCTCGCATTTTCTTCCTTTTGGACTAGAAGAATACTCTGGACACTGCAGATCATGTCATATTGGTGCCCGCGTGATCAAATAATATCTATATTATCATTCATGCAGTCGAATGTGCGATACTGCGTTGCGCCGTGGTAATAAATCTATCGCTATATCTCGCGGTATCCAGCTGAGAAAAACAGAATGTCTGCCGTTGCCGTGTAGAAGATGTTGAAATCCGCTGGACCAATAGGAGATGTCAAGCTCCACAGCCTGTAGCCTGTTCTGAGATAAGCGGACTTACGTTGAATATGATATCTTGCTGAGGATTTGATCCAGTAGAAATAGACACATGAGATGAGAAGGTTTGGTTTGAATAAGAACGAGAATTGAGGCTGGTTCTGATCTTTAGAGACAAGTTTACCCGCGAAAGGAAGTGTGGCATCCACTAACCTTGCAAGTAACGAGTTGGTGTAGGCTAAGAAAATGTTGAAGGCTTCGGTCACACCACAAAACTAGCTTCGCACCTTTACCCAAAAGCATACACCAGGATATTGGCACCAGCGTGCGGGGCACCAATAGTAGCGATATCAAAGCCGCTACCGCAAGTGAACTAGGTTGGACAGGGTATTATTAGACTTTCTTTCAAGAAATGTCCTTGATGCTCGCCTGCACAAAATACCACAGTTGATTGTCATCACAATTAAACTCCGTATTAGATTATTCGTTCTTGTCGTTGACGAGGTCAGGTCTGTAAGATCACAAAGTCTGATAGTAACTCACGATCTAGAGCCAGACCCAGTGCGAATATGGAGAAAATAACAAAGCGCAACTGCGATGATGACATCGGTGGCCGCTGTCAAGATGAAGCTGGCCTGGAGTAGATCCTGTTTCAACCTGCATTTTAATCTCTATAAGAGACTAAAGAAAAAAAGAACTCGCCTCGAAAACGTCGTTTACCGCTGGATCAACAGCCCCAAGCCTAACGAGCGACTCAGTGCACACTTACGTGAAGAGAAATTGATTGTGCGGACCCATAAAGAGCTAAGACTTAGGGTGTTGGTGAGCAATGGCCTCATTTGAAACTGCTGCTGAACGCACCTTGGCCGAGAACTGTGTGCCAGTGGTTGCGCCATGAGCAACAGCTATGCACATTCAAATCTTCAGACAAAGGCTCACCACATTGGGCTATGGACAACGTAACCTGTACCGCGTGGTGATCAATTAGAGCCTCGAGCAAGGAACATTCGCAGGTTCAGACAGAAACTCACGATAATGAATGTTAGCAGAAATTTTTGATCGCTCACTTGCCGATGATGAGGACAAATTACAGCAGTATAGCAGACCTGGGTCCGAGGACTCACTGATCCAAACACGCCATGCAAAGAAGCTATATTCAATCACCATTAGGATGCAGTACAGTGACGAGATTCAAGACATACATTTGAACGATTGCGCCGATCATGGACTGCAACTTTATGGTCAGTAATAACTATGATGGTATTCACAGGGTTTAATTCACATTGGTGCTGGCTTGAACCTTCTCTCTCGGGTCAGATAGGGTGCTTTCAATGTTGCTGAGCGGAAGGCTTACTGATATCGTCCTTGAGCATGGTTAGCAAATGTCCAAGGCCTACTTGAAAGTCAACTCACCAAGGAAATGGGATAAGCATGCCGGTATCTCTGTTATAGACAGCGAACCACAGGAAAGCGTGCATTGAAAAAACCGTGTTCAAAGTCTCCAGCACCCTAACAGCCTACCTTCAGTACTCGTGGTGCCAAACAAAAGGCATTTTTGAGGCTCACCAGACAGTAGCCACCTGTGGATTCGTTCTTAGCCTAGTGAACCAGAGAGCTCAGTAGCCAGCCACTCACCGCCGTTCTCATCCTCCAGGAATCCTTCTTGTATTGGCGAAAGTAATAAACGGCCTGATTACAAGAAACACCATAAACCCTGCAGCACAGTTATCGGGCCAACATGAAGAAGACAGTCTACTTGCGATTGAGGAGCGACATACATGGAAGAAACGCCAATCCCAACATAAAGGGCGCCCAGCGTCAAATGGGGTGTTTTCATTTCGTAGGGATGTTTAGCCATCATGCGACAATAACCAGTGCTACCCCTCCCACCACCTCCTTGGCTTTTAGAACGCTTATAAAAACAGCTCTACAGAAAGGAGAGGAGGTGGAACAGCAGGAGACAAAGAAGGGGTGTAGGTAAGTAGCGTAGTGACCAAACCGAAAGCCACTTCGAGTTAGCGTAATTATACTGAACAGCGATCCTTTCCCAACCCTGATACAAAATAAGCCAAGCAGAACACCTGCATTGAAGTGGCTCCGAATATTGGGCGATGAAATACAGCTTACTCACCATATCCGCCACCTGCTCGAAGGATCCACTTTCTGTGACGAACGAACACGAGGCTTTACTTTCACCCCATTATCGTTGACTTAGCCCTTCTGGGTGTCGTACCAAGCCTAAGAAACGGCAAGCAATTCTCATTCAGCTCGTATCCAGACCCAGTTCATATTCAATCTCGCTCTCCTGGCAGCATGAATAGAACCGGAAGGGATAGCAAAGTTAAGAGAACAGTCTTCCTTCTACCTAGGTCTTCTCGTAAAGGCGGTAATGAATAGATTACATCATAGACGCCGTCCTTCCGTTAGAAATTGAAATGATCGAGAACCATCGGCATGGTGTGATAACAGAAGAAAGATCTAGCCTTGTTCAATTGCTGATGTCGTGAAGTAACAAGTTGGGTACGGTCGTGCGGCTAAAGCCCAGTCAACAACAGCTAGGAGACTTCAGCCTGAAAAGGTTTTCCCCTCTTCTAAGGGATCGGAAACTACGAAACCCTGAAGACTTTAGGGAGCTAGTTCATGAGAAATCACAAATGGTGGGATGTTCGGGTTGTCCAGTCGCCAGTCTTCACGGTGAGGTCTTAAGGACTGATATCATGCTCAATTGATGCGTTTTCGAAAGCTGATGCGGAAGATGCCGATCATGATGCAATATTCAATATTCAATATTCAGTGGCGACCACTAACGATCGCTCTTTCACCTCCATACAATGCGACTACCTGTTCTTCTCTCTCTGGCGTCCTGATGGAGGAATTGAGCTCTATAAATACGAATCCTACTTGAGATAACCAACGGCCTATACACCTTATCTCTATCTCGCAACAGTTCACTACGATGAAGCATTTGCTTCGACCCGCTCCGCCAAACGACTCAGGAGATCTTTATGTGCCCTTTCAATGAGCCCAGCAACATACGACGCCATGAAAATCAAGACCTTGAATCAAAATCTCAGACTCCACGGAGCAGTGGGAGACACCTCAGACCCACCTGTATACTCAGAATCTCAACGACTTCCACAACTCCAGGCTCCTCAGTCTCTCTGACCCGTACAGTGGACTTGACCTTCGGAGCAACAATCTTCGCATCCATTTGACCCGACATATCAATCCCGCGTCCACCCTCATCCTCAACAGGTTGACTAAACACAAGCTCAAAAGAGTTATCCATCTCCCACAGCCCAAACGGCGCCGGAACTCTCTCGAGAACCCTGTACAGACAAGGGTTTGAGGTATCTTCTTGCATTTTCATCACGAATGGCTGAAGCCTCATGTACTTCTCGCCGTCTGAGGTAAATTCGGCGACAGCTGCGAGTGAAGCGCGTATGCGCCTGCGAATGACTATGGTACGATCAATATAGAGTGGCCACAACATAGTGGATTTTGTGGAATTAGGGCAAAGGGAGCTGAGAGAGAGGGACAAAAACCACCCCAATCCCAAGCTCAATGTTTGGTCCAGGCGCGGCTGGTTCCGCATCCTAGTCATGAGACTGACAAGGATCGTTAGCTCACTAGTGCTTATTAGTGGAGATTGACATCGGGTATCTGACCTGGTCATAACACGCATTATCTGGGTATTGTACATCAAAATCTCATTGCATGCCTATCTCAAAGAATCTACTTTGTTGAAGTACAGCCCTCTACTCGTTCCGCCACGCGACTCATGATAATCTGATGTGCTCTCTTAATAGTNCCACAGACATACAAGACCAGCAGAACCAACACCTTGAGACCAAGCCGTTCAAAATCAGTTCCATTCAAGACGTCGAGCAAAGAGATCCGTCAAACTCACCTCTATGACAAGAATTTCAACCACTTCCACAACTCCAGCCTCCTCAGTCTCTTTGACCCGCAAACTAGACCTAAATTTTGGGGAAACGAAGGTAAAGATCATTCTACCCCACATGTTCACCCCTTGACCATCTGCAGCCTCCACAGGTGGGCTGAACGTGACCTCATAGGCATTGAGCAGCTTTCCGCATCCAAGCGGCGACGGAACTCGTTCTATGAACATATACGACCGAGGTTTCGAGTGATCTTGTTCCATTTTTATGACGAACGGTTGCAGTTCCATGTACAATTCACCATTGGATATTATCTCGGAAACAGCTTCGACTGAAGCACGCATGCGTTTGCGAATGACAATGGTACGGTTGACGTAGAGAGGCCATAGCATCCTGGATCCTACAACCGCAGGAGAAACGGGGTATGTGCTAGGAGACGGAAGTAGACGGTGCCAGACAGTCAGTTCTTACGACTAGAATGTGAGACGAGTGCGACGATAAGGAGCTTCAGGGGTCGAGACTCGACGTGAGGGCCTTAGTGCGTCTGTTTCGTCATGCCTGACGAGCGAGCATCACCAGCCAATAAAATTCATAACCGATCAAACACCACGTTGATCNGACTTCAAATTCATGATCGACACTCGACTGGCGCTCTGCACGACATTCGCCAAAGCTACTGAGGGGCGGGCTTGAACACACTTTTCGAGATTTTGTTCCTAGAGCGAATCGCAGCTCAAGTTTACCTAGCGGAAACGAGCTACGATACACTTTTTCATAATGCATGCAGTCGTATTGCATATGCATACATCTTATGGTGCATGATTTCGGTCCCAACTCGCGCTCGTGACTGTGCAGATGCGGGTTGCATATTGCATAGAGATTCTTAGCGAAACATGGGGGTTGCGCAGAATGATGTTCAGAAAGGTAGCTTAGGCGGCCTTTCTACTGCAACCTGAATACCAATCAAGCACGTTTCCAAGCTTTCAAAGCATTAGGATCTGTTGGGGATTCCGCTACACTAACCTCACAGGGATATGTCAGGACATGTAGACAAGCCCGGGGTTTCAAGAGACACCGAGGAGGAAACTCAGAGTATCGGTTTCATCAGCCCAGAACAGTTGATTATCTGATTTTTAATATGGTGGCGGTGGTGGCCCAATTGTTTCTACATAGCTGAGCGGGAAGAGACCTTGCCGACCACCCAATCGTCCAGTGGACCAATTAAGATCGTTTTCTCGAATAACTTCGATGATATCTCCTTGCGAGAAGGCCAGATCCCCCGGGTTCTACGTTTTGATGTCAGTCGCTACAACTCAAAGTGATACTCCAGAACCATACCTCACCAGCCCAAGACCAAAGGGCCCGTGCTTGACGCACTCCAGGAGTAGAGGCGTTTCCAGACGAAGGCACCTGGAGTTTCTCGACATAGCTGGCCAGGAAAGAGCCTTGACGGCCGCCCACTCGTCCAGTCCACCACTCGCTATTGTTTTCTTCGATGATATCGATGATATTTCCTTGTGCAATGGTAAGAGTTCCAGGCTCCTGTGTTTGTAAACGAATGTCAGTTGTTGCGATGATAGCAGACAACGTCGAAAACATACTTCGCCGGTCCAAGACCAAAGAGCCCTCGCCTGTGGCAGTTCATGTGCAGGAGGGGTAGTAGTGGAATGTACTTGGATTTTCTCTACATAGCTAGCCGGAAAAAGTCCATAGCGATCGTCCAGTCGGCCGGTCCACCAGTTGTCATTGTTTTCTCTAGTAATTTCGATAATGTCTCCCTGTGCAAAAGCAAGATCTCCAGGTCCCTAAAAGTCATTATCAAATGCTGTAACAATGCAATCACTTCATAACCATACCTCACCAGACCAAGACCAAAGAGCCCGTGCTAGCTGAGGCACTTGAGGGACAACAGGAGGAGGAGTGGGTATCGTCATAGAAGATAAACGCGTTGCGACTGCCATACTATGAAACGCCACGTTCGGGATACCAGGTCCCTTGATTGCTCTTTGAGTACCTTCCATTATTCTTCCAAGTTGCTCTTGTATAGCTACTAACCCAAGTCGATCCTCGGGCTCAGGTTTACAGCATTTCATAATCAAACTCCACATCTGGTCGTCGAGCGGGTCAAAGTCCTTGTCTTCTTCTTCTCCGTCAGAGGACCAATCTTCCTCGTCAGAATCGGAACCATTGCGTTCTCGTTCCTTCGGAGCACCTGGCCGTTTCGGAGGCAACTTGCGAAATAGAACGGAAATAATTTGCACATTTGAATACTGATAATATGGAGGCTTCCGCGAGAGGGTCTACAGAGACATCAGAAACACCGCTAAACAGACTACTAGATGATGATTACCTCGAAAGTCAAGCAACCAAAGGACCAGACATCAGACATTGTTGTTGATTTTTTGCCATGGGCGACTACCTCCGGTGCAGCAAAGCACAGAGTGTACGAGGAATTGGTAGTCGTTGAGGTGGAAGTACCTGTGGTCGCTCTAGATGAGCCGAAGTCGGTGATAACCGCACAACCTCTGCTATTTATCAGAACGTTTTGCTATGCAAGAGTAGATGGGCATTCAAGACAGCCGGCAAATAGCGGATATTCGTACCCCTTTGAGGTCGCCATGCACGATGCCCATTGCATGTATATACAGCAACCCATTGACGACGTCAGAAAGCTGAAAGCCACTGGGTCACTTATAAGCGGGAAATGGCAGAAACAAAGAACATACCAGGGATAGCCGAGCACGTTGAGGAAGACGAGGTGCGTATTCTAGCAGGTTTCCGTTCTCCATGAACGGAGAAACGAGACAGACACGCGAAACGCCATCAATGTTGTCAATAAACATCCCCATGAACGGCAGGACATTTGGGTGGGACGAATGGGCCCACACGATCAGTTCTCGAGCCCAGGACTATAACAACCGTTGAGTCCATTCGCATGAAAGTCAACATGGATAGCTGATTTAAGACGCACCACAAGAGTCTTTGGGAACATAACCTTGACACAGATAGTGGGGTCTAATCCTTGATGAACTGCTCCGAATCCTCCAGCGGCTTTGGGACGAGGGTGGTATTCAACACGTTGAATAATCAGACGATGAGGGGTTATATGTGTCGATGTCGCAATTCTTGAGAGCAGCGCTAGAGCCCGAGCTCGTTCCTTTAGGTCGGTGAGTTGATCTCTGAGACACTTGAGCGGGATGAGATAAAGACATAAGTGATAAGCTGGGCAATTGGGCCCGTACCAGATCCAGAAAGTCGACAAAAGATCGAGCCAGGGTGTTATTCCCGTTGAGCTCGCTCAATGCCTCAAGCGCAGTTCGGGTACGCAGATTCAGAAGTATCCGCAGTTCGGGCTAATAAACCGTTCAAGTTCAGTACACAAAGGCCTGGGGACCTTACTTCTGTACGATGTTGCTTACTATTAGATGGTCAAGCTGAAACCCCGCATTTCCACCAACACCTCCCTGGGTCTTGATCTCTGAGAGCAACGTTTTCACTGATGCAATCTGTTCTGGGGTTGCAGTGTTTTGGCTGGAGGATGAAGAGTCCATGTCCTGATTCAGCTGGAATGAGTGCCTTGAGCGGTAGCAAAGGAGTTTAACTGATTGTTTGCACACCTTCGTTCAAAACCTCCGCATTAGTGGAGGAGTGGAATCTTAACTGGTGGTAGTACGAGCAAGACGTTCCTTTATAACCCATATTTTGACTCGGAGAGGATCAGCGGCCGACGTAGCCGGAACAATCAAACATCCAACTAGGCACGAGTGTAACTGACATTCGACCGTGTTTCTGGTGCATAAATGATAAGAGTCTATAGTGCATCGAAATCAAAGGCTCCCAGTCAGGTTTTGAGCTGTTATCCAGTTCGCTTTAGGCGACGGGTAGACTGGGCTGGTGTGGTCTGATGACATTGGATGGAGAAAAAGGAACCGAATATGAATTAGGTACGAGGCGCGCAATTAGCTCCATGCGTAGGTAAACCCTCGGAGAGGGAGGCATGAACCACTCGACGCGGAGTGTAGTGATGCGGATGATCTAACATACACTCAAACAAACGCACACAGCAGTCTTGCGATAGCACTCAAGCACTCAACTTACTAGTGTCCGCCAGCGCTGAGTCCATCCACAAAAAATCCGTCAAATGGAGGTCAGCACCTCTCCCACCCAACTTATCTTACTGTAACTCTCTTATTCAAATTGTCATCCAGGTCCTCAACGCCCGATCCTCCCTCCTCTCCAACTTCGAAGTCCTCTCTCTCCTCCAAGAACTCGAACACACGCACCTCCAACGTTCCAAAGCAGCCGTCCGCATTAAAAAAGGAAGAAGAAGCAGCCGGCGCACCACCCACACATACCAATCCCATCCCCGACATTTCCGAAAACATTCGCACTATCCAAGTCGAGGTACGCCTTTCCCTGCTCACGTTTACGCGTTTTACTCAACGAGCGGCTTTATAGGCGATACAATACTTGACAGCCGACTACCTCCCAACTACCTCCCAAACACCCACCGGCATTTCTCAGCTCGTAAAAGACCTCGCACCCTACGAACTCACCAAAGCCGAAAAACTACAAATCGTCAATCTAGCGCCTACCGCCCCCGTCGAGCTCTACGTCGTACGTCTGTCCACTCCTCATACACCCTCCCCCTCCCTCCCTCACTGAACCCCGGGCCTCTCCCTCAGATCGTCGAAGAGCTAGAAGACCGCCTAGGCGAATCAATGGACTCAATCTTATCAACAGTCCAAGCATCTCTTTCCGAAAAGCCCAAGTCAACGACCCAGGTTAATGGGACAACTAAAAAAGACAAACAACCTCTGTTCTTGAAAGATCCTTCTGGAGGATGGGACGACGTGGATGCCGACGCGATTATTGACGACCTCGAGTTTGTGGATCATGGTGAAGGTGCTGGTATCGAGGGGGACCTAGATCTGGAGGAAGACTGAAAGATCGGTGGAAACGAGGTCGTGCTTATGCTAGGGAAAAGGTGTGATTTTGTTTTTTATGAAGGATTCAAATGCGTACACTAACACCCTTTGCTTTTCCAGTTTTCATGGCAATCTTGATCTCGCTGCGCGTCATCCACACAGATGCAGGACTTTTGGCCCAGCCACTCGGATTTACGCGTCAAAGTGTCAACATTGAAGCGCGTGCAGACATAGAATATCCACACACAGGAAGGGGAGAAACTCCAGCTTGCCTCGACACCCTTTGGCAATGTCGCGGCTTCGACTTAATCAACATTCAAGGGGGCGAGGAGCAAGGAGCTCTATGCCATCCAGATTGAAGGATTATGCATGTCTTATGTGTCTGGCGAATGAATACACTCATTTAAACCGACGATTCACGACGACACGTAGTTCGAGTTATCAAGTTCATATTTTAATATTATAGCGTACCCAAAAAAGGAGGAGGCATATCACGGCAGACAATCAATATCTACAGTTCAGAAAAGCCAAAAAGCCACAAAAAAGTGAGGAAAACATATATGTAAACATGCAAAAACCACAACAACTACCCCATCTCCGGTTCTCATGCCCAACATAAATAAGTATCAAAAACGAAGGGTCCAAGAGAACCTAGTCTACCAGTGCGATCAAAAGGTGACCAGACGGAGAGGGAAGGGGTAGAAAAAAAGAATACAACAATCAACACCAACAACATCAACGCAAACGCAAACGCAAGCAAGAAACTAAAATCAAACTTGTAATTGGTGTACGGATACGGTAGACCGACGAGAGACTTGTCCTCTCGTCATTTTGTTCAAGAGAAAAACTGGGTAGGGTATGCAAGAGGTGCAGGTGCAAAATGCGGAATGGATGGATGGACGATGGATGATGGAAAAACGGAGGAGGCAATTGAACCAAATGCAAATGCAACACTGAAGATGCAATATGAAAGAATTGTTGCTATAACGAGTGTCGGTAAACGAGTGTGTTATTGTCCTTTCAAGTTTCAAAAATTGAGCGCTCTTCTTTTCTTCTCTTCGTCTCTGAGAGTTGAGATACCAGGGTGCTTGAACAGTCGAATATTAAAATAACGGAAGCGGGTGGCGGGCGGGTATGGGCGTC
>JANIEX010001102.1:0-13489 GCA_027627405.1 Leucocoprinus birnbaumii | reverse complement strand
TTTCTATCGAGAGTGCACAAAGCCAAGGTATGGCATTGCCTTCATGCCCCTCTCCAAACTCAGGTTTTGATACATATTTTCCTTCAGGCTTCCCTGCATATCGCCCTGCATATTCCCCTCCACTTCGCCCTGCAAATCCTCCTCCACCTGGTCCTGCATATCCTCCCCCTGATTTATGTACCTAGCCCCGTCGTTGGCCCTTGGAGTCACCCATCTACATCGCCCTCCACATTGCCTTCCATGCCCTCTCCAATGTGATCTTCCGAAACTACCGTGATAATTGGCCCTTGGAGCTGCAACCAGTATCTGTACTAGTTGCGCTTTCCTTGCCCATAATACATTTGCTTATCCAGTTTATTTCCAACAAAGGCAACGTGAGTGACCCTCGACGTAGCCAGTGGCACCTGGCCCTTCTCATCAAGCCTAGCACCCAATTCACCTAGCGAATTCCGCCGCCTCTGCCCAATCGGACTGTCATGAGCTACTAGTAAAGGCGGAGTTGCATGCAACCAACGCACGTATGCCAGCCCTATTTTAATATTCAAGACTCACTCGAATGACCATCGAGTTCGGACCCCTTGCCCTCTAATGCGGCTCACAGTGCTTTTCCCTCGCTTGAGGATTTGACACCCTTGTAGATTGACATCAATGAATCACAAAAATTCTTGACCAATGACCCCTGCTCCGCCATAGTTAATATTCTCGCATATATCGATTTTTGGAACTTAGAAAACGAATGTACTAGGTTGCTGAAGATGTCTTCTGGCTTATTGTTATCACTTGCAATTCGATTATTCGGAAAATGTCTTTCGGGGCATATACCACCATTGATAACCCGTCCTTAACTTCACGAGATCCCCTAGGGAGCTAGATTGCATTGTGTCATAATTGGACAAGTAGTTGACTATAGTTACCAACCATATACTTATCCGAGCCCATCACGGCTCCAAGCCATTCTTGAAGTATACATCATATCGGGCGAAGGTAGTGAGAAGCACTATGATGAAGGGACTGCTATTTCTGGTGGCACCGACTAAAAATGCACCTTGTCCTGGTGTCCAGTAGGTTCAAGACTCATCCTGCGGGAGTGGGAACCATGCGGGAAGCCTTGCATCTCTGGTATGTCCTGGTTATCGGTCTGTAGGAAGCATGGCTCAGACTGAGTCACCAAGGCTATGAGTGGGGCACATTTTGCACAAAACGGACGAGTGAGGAGATTCAGCGTTTACACAGCACGTTCATGGCGGTGAATGACAGATCAGAAACAGTGTTCTTTTCTCATATCACTTCATCAGTGATCATAAACTAATTAGGGCCTCATGGCGTGTTTGTTATTCACAGCATCTTGTCCTACCCCAGGGCCTTCTTGTCTTCATGTCATCTCAAACTCCTATTCCTTACACTAAGAGGAGTTGTTTTTCTCATAGCAAAGCTTCTGCCTTCAAGAGTCCTTGGCAGTCCCTCACGCCTTCGTCTGCTCAAACTCTCACGCCAACATTAAATCAATATACTGCTTCCGCTCTCACAGCCAATCAAGCTGATGTTTCTGCCCACTCTACACTCCGTCAGCTCACCGCTGTCAGCCAGCTTTCTAAAATACCTCGATATCGTCGAATCTCGCCACCTTCTCAGCCCCATAAGCCTGTTCAACCTGCACAGGTGGTTCTACCTCATCAATCTCATCTTGATTTTCCCCAGCCTCCCCAGCCCCCTAAACGTGCTCGAATTCCTCCTCAGCCTCGTCAATCTCCCTCGCCTTCTCAGCTCTCTCAAACTCCTCAACTTCCTCTCTATAATCAATCTCCACAATCTCCACCATCTCATCGACCTACTCAGATCCCCCAACCTCCTCTGCTTCTTCAAACTGTTCAACCTGCTCAGTCTACCCAGCGTCATCAACTGCGTCAAACTTTTCAAATTCCTCGGCCAGCTCACCTTTCTCAGCCTTGTTCGACTCACATTATTACTCCGTCACTACCCAACGATCCTACATCTCCATCCACACAACCCTCTCAAAATGCAGAACGAGGAATTCTTACTGGTGCTCACCACAACATATTCAATAACGCTCAATTCATCCAAGACAACTCGACTAATAACCGACCCTCCGGTAAGTGGCTTTGACCTATGGGTTTTTGCGGGCGATTCATGCCTCACGTATTACTCTAAAGGTCTCAACCTACTATTCCAACACGCTATGCCCGATGCATTTCATAACTCTGCTGCTCGCTACCCTCACCCAAATGTCACTTGGGTACCCGGAGAGAGTACATCACAAAAATTACCGACTGGGCTCTCGGACAGTCGGACATCAAGGACAACATGCTTTGGATGCGCGGCTCCTTTGGTATCGGCAAAACTGCCATTGCTCAGAGTTGCACCGAGGTCCTAGAATCACAAAGAAAGCTCATAGCAGCCATGTTCTTGTCCCGCGCTAACGCAGATCGCAACGATCCTCGACAGTTTTTCCCATCTCTTGCCTATCAAATTGCAACACAGTGCCCTGCCTTGGGCGATATCATTGCTGCGCGCATAATTCAGGACCCAGCCCTATCCACAAAAACGCTCGCAAAACAATTTGAAGACCTCCTCGCTCGCCCTCTAAGTGAGATCAACATTGCCGAGAGACGGTCTTGAGGGAGTGGTGGCAGTAATTGACGGACTGGATGAATGCCGTGGAACCATAGAGCAGTGCGAAATCATCAAGATAATTGCAGACTCCGTTCGGAACCGGACTACTCCTTTTCGCTGGTTCATTACCAGCCGTCCCGAGGACCACATCACTCGAACCATGCACTCCAAGGACATCGCCTCCGTCTCAACTCAGTTTGAGCTTCCTGTCTCCCGCAATATTGATCACGAGATCCTTCTGTATTTGACAGATGAACTCGGGAAAACTCGTGAGAGTCATGCCCTTCCCAAGACCTGGCTAACTGAGGAGGCTTTGGCCCTTCTTGTTGAACGGGCTGGCGGTCTCTGGATATACATCTCGACTATTGTTCGTTTTATTAATGACGGCAACTCCTTTGGCCCGGAGGATCAGCTGCGCATTGTAATTGAGTTTGCGCAAGACTTGGGTGCCAAGAGTGAGCTAGATAATCCATTGGAGGAGTTGGATTCACTTTATCGCCTCATCGTGGCGCAGATTCCCGCCAGAATGAATCAGACAATTCGCAAGATTCTATTACTTGACCACCTCAAGGATTTCTGTACACCTGACATTGCCGCTGTCCTAGGTCTTGACGAAAAGCAATTTCTCCATTGCTGTTCTTCAATCCGGTCTGTCGTAGAGGTCTGGAGTGCTCGTTACAATTCATTGTACATGAATTTCTACCACGCATCCTTCCTTGACTTTATGTTTGACACCAAGCGGTCCAAAGAGCTATGTGTCCTGCATGGTCGCGATGGCTATTTGCGCGAGCTTCTGGGCTGGTTAGGCGAAGTCTACTCCCGCTCTACAGGTACTCTCATTCCTGATAAATTCCATCACTATGCTCATATCTCCCAAGTTGATTCAGAGGAGTTTCCCGAGCTTATCCTTCCCTCAAAACCGCCCCTCGTTGAAGGCATCGGCGGTGGAGAATACTATGTTTTGGTTTTGAATTTTCTTTGGTCTCTCTGTAGCGAAATCAACCTCCATCCAATGGATGTAGAAACTGCCATGCTATTTGAGCGACTCCCATTCCAGAAAATGTTCAAGCTCTTACCCGATGAGGTGGATCCCATGCGCTGGGGATTTGATGTTCATAAAATACGCAGCTGTGTGAGTACCTGACAGTCCAAATTTTCCACCATCGAACGCCTTGTCAATGACTTCACTCTTACACGTAGATACCGGTTGAGTTCCGCGACAAGATTGTTCGCCTGGGAAAATGTCCCGTTGCTGGGTGTCTCAACAGAGACAATGTGGTCATTCTGGGTTCTGGAGACAACGAGACGGTGGCACCCACCTACCACCCCAACTTTCCAGGCGTCTTCGAGTTGAGAAAAACCCCAGTTCGTAATTTTATGTGATGATGTCTGTTTCTGTCGGTCTCATATCTAGCAGCCAGCACCCGGTCAATGTGTCTGTTCCGCGCGAACCAGCGAACTTCGAAGAGCCGATCGTTTTTTTATGTGAAACACAGTACTGCAAGTTGCACGATTGCGTCAAATTTTCTCTCTAGGTTTTTCTCTGGGCTTCTCTCTATGTCTCCGTTCATATTTCCCTCTCGTTTCCCCAGCTACTGCTGGCCCAGTACTTGAATCTGCGACGAGTATTCGGGGTTGCGCTTTTCTCGCCACACAGCACATACACTTTCCCAATTTATTCACTCTGTCATTTATTGTATGTAGCACCCTGCAATCTATTCCTTGGTGTTGGGAACGATCCTATCTCATTCGATACTTCAGTTGATTACGGCACTCTACAAAGCGGAATGTGCTGGTAGTACGAGAGACACTGACAGGTATAGAATATTACTGGCTTACATACTCAAGTTCAAACGGCACAGAGACTTGTCGTTCCGAACTCGCTGCTATATCCAGACGATGAAATAGTGAAGTGATAGACATCATCCCAATCCAAATGAGAAGGAGTACAACGTGACATCAACAGATAACACAATCCTCCTTGAAACTTAGATTATACATTGTCTTATCGACTACCTTCTCAATTTTCTTCCAATCCGACCTGCGCTGAATAAATTCATATATATCCTATCCCGATTCTCATTAGCTGACTGTCGTAAGCAAAAAGAAGAACACACCTCTGGTCTATAAGCACCGCCATATCTCGTCACATCTCTCACAATCTGCGCTAAATCTTTCGCGTCTTCCACAACATAGACGTGCCCGAGCATTTTCAAATGAGAGAAGTCACTAGCGATGGCTTGCACCTAAACATACCGTCGATATTGTCAGTTGTTTTAGCAGACACTGGTCAGAGTGGGTACGCACCTTTAATGACGATATGAACGCATGATAGGTATTCAGATCCGCAATAACTTGAAATCCTCCATTCAGCGAGATGATTTGTCGCTTGATATGCTTCTGCAATATCCTATCCACGAAGTCAGCCTCTCACCTACTCACATGAAAGAATGTGGGAATACGACTCACGCAATCAGCCGAATCCCGATCTCCTGATAAAACACTTCCAGTACCTCCTTGCTCGTACTGCCCTTCAACAGCTTACAGTGTTTCTCCAAGCAATTGATTGCTTCCGTACACGCTTTTGTCGGCCCCAAGTCCAGCGGCGTGTCTTCGGGAGGGTAATACTCCCTCGGTTTTGTTTGTGTCAGAATGATATGCTCGACCTGAGAGGGACGATTGAGTGAGAAGAGCGCCCCTCAAAATAAAAAGAAATAGACTTGCCTGGTTCATGAGTACATCCGTACCAGCGTTTAAACCACCTGCCACACTCTCATCCAACGCATTCTCAAAACGCTTCTTTTCCCTCACAATCGCATTCAAGAAATCTGTCTTGTCGATATGTGGAGCCTGAGTCGCCCACACCCACCGATCAGTCACGGATTCCAACGAACAGGAAAGCACTCACGAGCTCCTTGTCGAAATATACCTGCACCATCGACTGAATCATATCTCCTAGATGCACCAGCTCGAAGAACTGTACGAGCGGAGCAACGCTCGTCGTTTCTTCATGTTCCGCAGGCTTATATTCTGTCATTCTCTCTGTTGCCCTGCATTCGATAGAGTCAGCGTAAGTTCCGGAGAGTAAACCCAAGGCACCCACTGTGCAAATCCCTTCGTGACATGCCGTTCTCCCAGCGTCTGCAGCATGAGAATAAAAAGCTCCTCAATGGTATCCCTAACGCGATGTCCATAATGGCCTGGGTATCCAGCGAACGCTTCCACTCGTTTCAGCGCTTCCCGATCGGCGTGTATGAGTTCCAATGCAACATCCAACGAAAGCAACAGATCAAGCTGATTTGTCGTTGTATCTGAATCTTTCCCATTTTTCCGTGCCGACTCGGTCATAGATGTAGCCAATGTCGATGCTCAAATTCTGGTTCAGCATCATACGCCGTGACTTTCGAAGGGTGATACTTACTATCCGAAGTAAAGGTAGCCACAGTCTTTCTATCATTCTCTTCATCGTCGTCATTGTCCACATCAGCCTCAAACAACATACTACCATTCCCCTCCTTCTCAAAATTCTTGGAATACGCACCACCGTCTGCTGCTCCTCCAGCCGCTCCTCCAGTACCACCAGCCCACCGTTGAGGATTCAACATCGCTATACCCTGCACCGCAGCTGATCCGCCTGTTATGAGTGCCCCTCCTACAGCATTGACTGTTCGAGGGACGATCGTTACAGGGAGTAGGAGGACATTTGTGAACGATGTAAGGACGTTGCGCTTTACTTGAGCCGGGTTGTGTGCGGAGAGGAAACGTGTAGTTGAATTAGATGTCGCTTTTTCTGCCATCTACAAGCAGCGGTTCATAATTATGCTGAAGAAAGAAGGGAAAAGGCGGACCTGACGGTCCCAGCTTTTGCAGATGTTGTCAAACACAAGTTTGAGGTACTCAACCTCCTCATCGAGGTATTCGTCCATGTTGACTTCGAACATTCGATAACTAGCCCGCGTCAGCCGGAAGTTCCATATGCGTGGAAATATAGACGTACATCACATCTTCCGCCTTCGTCCTGGTAATCTCCGAGTCTTCTCTCTCCTGGGCAGCGACCATGAGTGTGTCTACCATCTTCCACGACACTCTGAAGCATGCAGCGGTAGCCTGGAGGAACATCGCTGTTGAGACTTCTCTCGCTCGTTCCAGCAACGACGTGATGTATTCTCCAACCTGTAGTCATTTAGTTGGGGAAAGCACAACATGATATCGACCTCACATACCACCTCATTTGCTACCCGGTCAGCAAAAGCAATCAGCACCTGGGCCGGTGGAGGAAATATCCGTACGGCGCGAGCTCCATGTTCACTGACAGCTGCCAAAATCTGTGACATGAACTCGTCCATAGGCGTGAAATCCAAGCCATTCTTCCTATAAAATAAGATCAGTTCATGTCAGAGAACCAGAAGCAGATGACACACGTAATGTTATCCAACGGCTTCCATCCATGCTGATAAAAAATCTCTCTCTTCTCCGCCCACACCTTGCCCATCTCCCAGTCACCGGCACCATCCCACAACTCCCAACTCGACTCTGCTGCCTCCTTCATCGTCGCCTCGTCACCTTTTCCATCCGCAACGTCGAATGCTGACAGCAAACTTGCATCAAACCGGTCCATCGCCGAACGTAGTGCTAATGCCAACACATCATACTTCTTCACAGGTCGGATCGCCTCCGACAAGAACAGCGCAAGCAGATGGAAAAGCTTCGCCTGTGACCTCAGCGAGGGCGACGCTACCGACCCGAATTGTGAGAGGATAAGATGTGGTGGTGAAGAAAGGTGCCGGAGGAGCGGTTTAAGCAAATTATAGGCGCGAATAAATTTATTCCTGAATGTGTCCTTCGGAGCCGGCGCAAACGCCAGTGGGACCTGCAGTGGTTTCGCAGTAGCCGCTAGAGCATCGAAACCACCCACAAAATCTCCCATCTCATCCGGCTTGGGCTGTAGCACGTCTACAGTCGCGAAATCTCCGAAATCATCATCTACCGGAATAGTCGGAGGCGCAGCAGCTCTTGACGCAGCCACCTGGCCCTTCTGGTGCGCCTCGACATCATCGAGCGTAGCACCAAATCCATTCTTCTCAACTCCGAGCGCATTCCATCGCTTCTGCCATATCGAATCGTCATAAGCTAGAGCCGAAGTTGCATGCGAACAAAGCGCATATGCCGGGAAATCATGGACCGGAAGATGCGATAGAATAAGGAGATGTAGATCAGAAGGCAATCTGCCAACAAGATTTTTCGGTAGAGACGGGTTGTTTCTGGGATTTGAAGCCAGTCTGGAGCCGTACGGGCTCAAGAGCTTTGAACTTGTGCATGGTAGAGTACAAACATGATGTACAAAATCAAATATTTACAATTACTTTCTGATGGCATTTACTAGCAGCACGGACAAGGAATGATGAAGCACATCCCTCCGCCCTACAACCGCTCAGTGTCTCCTCTCTGTCAAATACGCGGCAAATACTCACCGGACAGGGGATGCAACCACCACGTATGCGCGCAGCCGGGCCCTCCTCTTCCGTCTGCACATGCTGCTCATTTTTGGCCTCTGCAGACACTTTCATGGCTGGTGCTGCCGGAGGCTGCTTAGCAGCTGTACGGGTGTTCTGGCTTTCGCTGCGTGTAGTTGAGGAGGGCATTTCAGAGGCTGTGTGAATAAGGGAAGAATATAGTTGTTTGCTCTCTTGTCTTTTTATCTAGGTCCCAGCACTCTATGACGTAGTAACCCTAACCATACTCCACAGCCCTGATCTTATCACAACTAGTCAGGTACATAAATGTCCACATCTATCCATCTCTCTACTCTATCCTCTTTCCACTATGGCCCCCTCAGCATACTCGTTCATGCTTCAGAAAGGTACTTGAATCGTCTCGTTCTACTGCTCAATGCTTCATATATCTTTGAAATAAGGCATCACCGGTGGCTTCGCACCTCCTACACCTGAAGCTCTCCACACCGTCAACAAAGAGGCGACTAACACCACTCTTCTCATCGCATCTCAACATCGTCCTATAGGAGAGTCATCACTACAACCACTAGCTCCCAAGAACATAAACCATTCGGATGCAGAGCATCTAGTTGACGAACTGCACACCATCCTGAAGGACCTTCCTACGGAACAGCCTCCGGGAAGTCAAGATATCTACGGGCTAGATACGAGTATCGCTTGGCAAAGTGATGATTTGGAATGGTACAATGGTGGCCCACAGGGATGTGGTGGTGGAGAGAGCTCTGTGCAAGCTACTGATGAGCAAAAGGCAAAGTTCAAGCGAGCTGTGGAAATTGTTAATGAGCTTGTTGGGAAATAAGTTGATATACCGTCCGACATGAACTACTAAATAATTCTAAATGGATTGACCAAATTTACACTATACTCTACATCATGGAGACCAAATTGATAACGAACCCATTATTCTTTTACTGGACTTCTGATCTATCATGCATCAAGTTATCAAGTAGAACCTGCTGCGATCAGCCAAAAGCGCAGTCCAGTCTATACATACGTTGACCGCCAAGAGAGCGATGCGGACTGGGAACGCAGTAATCGCGACATTGCCGAGTGACTGATGCAGTAAGTTACTCTTCAACAGATCACACTGGTGGAACTAGAACCTCATCGACATCATGAAGGAGCGCCGGCTACGTCATAAGTACGCGTGCGAAGATGTGAAGATGGCCACCACTTTTCATTTCGTGATGTCCATTGCTTGCGGCTCTCCTCTATCCACCATGTCTCACCCGGCTCAACCTCGTTTATCTCCCCGTCAGGATATCTTCCAAGCCTCTTCTTACCCCCCTCTCTTCTTCTCCTCGCCAAAAGTCTCGCTTTAATGGACCAAACTGTTTTACTGGACTAAACCGTTTTACGGACACGGCCTAGTTCAAAGCATGTATCGCACAATCTATCTCACCGCATGAAGCAGCTGTTCACTAGAACAGCAACCCGATATAGTAGATTGACAAGAGGCTATCGAGTATTTCAGGTCCTTTAAGATGCTTCTCGATTTCCTTCGCCCTATTCACGGAAAGAGTTTATGACCGTTGAATATCCCATTCCGCCCGAAGGTCTACCGGAAGATCTATATGTATTACCTTCAGGTGGTAACTATACTAACTTGATTATCTGGATATGACACTTCGTCTTTGGCCTCGCTACCTTGATGCGAGACGAGGCAAGGACATTCAATGAGTGGATCACGCTCAAGAGCATACTCAAAGCCCCCCGTTCATCTCGGCGATGACCTTCTCGTTATCACAGTTGACTCAGGACTGCAGCTTGTACCAACTCTTGGTCCTATATTTGCCTTTGAAACATCCGGACCCTCTTCAGATACGCTAGTATCCAGCTTTGTGAAATACTGTTTGGCTCTCTCTTGGTTGTTTCTGACAATTTCAGACTACTACAGTAAGTAGTAAACAGTTCTCGCTCAAGAACCAATAAGTCATCGCAGAGCAATAAATGCAAGGCACCTGTACAGTCCATCGCTGCACTATAACCTCGATTGATGAATAACTTAGTCTCATCTCCATCTCTACGCTTGAAACTCTTGGGCGATGCCCTTCCTCTCATGTACGCCTAAAATGACTCAACCAGAAAATTCATGGGGAGCACACACATTGACTAAAGGGTCTCTATCGTTTGAGAAATGTGTTGCACCCAACTGTGATCCCTCAGCTCTATGGGTATTGCTCACGTACTATCATAACTAAGTCATCCCTTTCCCAGTTTATGCTACCCGGTGGCACGATCTCGAGCATATATCGACGGATATGCCTTGAACTTAGGAGTTGGTGCGCCAACTGAGTCCCAATAGGCAAGTGAAGATGATCTTCTATGTGCTCTCGAGCCATTGACAATCGACCCGTGTGCTCTGACTCGACGATATCAACAACTTCACATCTGGCATGCCAGTGAAAACATGTTCACAGCAGCCCCACAAAATACGTCGATTGTGAATTTTTCGTCGATTCCGCCTCTGTAACTCAAGTCTAGAGGCAGAAGCTCTCAATCATAGAAGCAACTATTTCAAACTGGAAGCCGCTGTTTCACACCCCGTAGTCAAGGGGAGGAATGGTAAAAGCACCGGATAGCGGCGATGTTTACATGTATCAAGTCGGTTGTATGAACCTCTACCTAGGTAGTTCTATTGAAACACTGACGAGCGCTCTATGTCGAATGCTTTCTTTCATTTAGGGTCAAGACAATGAGAATGCATACAAGATAGCGATGTATACCCTACTACAAGGGGGCAACTTCTTCAAATCGTTTCAGCACCATTGTGGAAATGACAGTAAATTAGTGGGTTTTGAACGGAGCTGATAACCCCAGCTTAATGCCGTTGTGTCAAAGCTCACGAACATCACCGACTGTATTTGCGGAGTGACGGAAGTGGATAGCATTTGCAAGACTAAACGTACAGGGAATAACCAACATATTCACTAGAATCAACGCATAACAGATGATATCAGCTGTAATTGCAGAGAGCCAACCGTGCGAGGTAAATTGCTTGCTCTCGACGCCCAACAGTACTCTACAATAGATCATTTCGTTCCCGACCCAGGCTTGCTGCTTCCGGCACCCGCTTTCCTGAGTTGCTCTTGGTTCCACTTCTACGTTCTCTTGTTAGATATATCTTTGGTGTCATGAGGAGGAACATAGTACTGATATCGAGGCCGCTAATGGGGTGTCCCATGCCTTTAGAGGGTCCCATCGTGTCCTTATTACAGGCATCAAGGGTATAGTGGGGCACAGGGTCGTTAGACGAGGTGTGTAAATTTTCCCTAGAGGGACAGCATGTTTAGTATAAAGCGCCAAGTGAGTAGCATGTGAAGAGCATTACCTCAGGACGTAGCCAGCGGGCTTCTGATTTAGTGTGTTGACGACTGTTTGAAGCTGTGCAGATATGACCCTATCGCAGTAATCTACAGCTTGCACGCCAGCCTCCTGTGCTGATTTGTTCCTGCTCAAGAGAGTAGCGAGCTTCGCAACTCTGTTGGCGGGCATGGGAATAGGCTAAGAGCGTGCAGGGACTGCTAGAGAAATCAATGGTTGAGGAGAGGGGGGCTATGGGATGGAGTGATCATTCAAGAACACCTGAGGTTTTAAAGCCCTCCGGACAAAGACCCTAGTCAAAGATGACCGTTGTTTGATCACAGAGAAGGATCCAGTCTTCGCATATGGTGAAAGAATTCATCCAGGAGAAGAAATTGTTTCAAATTTTCTCATTGGTCGGGACACATGGCAAGAGCTCAGGGTGGCGAGGTGTCATTCTGAGACCGCTTTGAATGTATCCTTCCCTTGGGTATCTCTAGAAGGCTTCTGTCACGGAGGCGTATGCCCTAGAAAAGCTCCAGAATGGGCTTATCTGAATATCAGATCGACACAAAAAGCAGGCAGGCAGCTGTACATTCCCCATCCAAATCTACGATCATGAAACAGTCTGCGATCCCGAATCTGGTTGGGGTGAACAACGAAATGACAAAAGGAAGTACCAAATCTGCCTGTAACAGATCTCAACACTTAACAGCAACTAGACTGTATTCTGACTCATGACTCAGCTGCAAACAACTTCTGTAAAGGGCAGCGGTGAACATTAAAATCTACTAAGACGGCAGACACCAAGTAGATCTAATAGCAGTAGTATGTGCTACGTATGTAATGATCTATCCGTACTCGAGTGTTTCCAACACCTAACAGTACACTGTGCACCGGAATAAAGATATTACTAAAATGCTATTGGACGATTAATCCTGAATTGACATTTTTATAGAATTCCACCCAGTGCATGCCAAAGTTCAAGGTCTAAAATACCGTACCTTTGGATAAAAAATCGCTACTGCCAGTTGGTTAGTATGGATTGTCGCCTATAATGTGAGCGGGCAGTCACCGCACTTGGTATAAGAAGTACGATACTCTGATTTGGCCCTGTGGTGGATCCTCGGGTTACCTCAGTTGCGCAATCAGAGGTGTCATGGCAAAACGAGTCGGATTGCATTACCCAAGCCGTGGGACACCCTGTAGCCCACTGCTCAGGAGCGTCAAAAGCTTCAGCTGTGATGCCATAGAAGTACCGAATTTCCTTGTTTCTATATCGAGGGATCTTGTGGACAAGAACCAACGACGATCCCATAATGCCCACTCGCTTCATTCGCCAAGTCCTTACAATCTTCCAGATGGGGATTGTTCTATATTGCTTTCGACGGATGTGAGCGACTTCTATTTTTTTCTCACCCTGGCACCATTGACTACTCATTTGAGCCTCGAGTCATGTTCATTTTTGTCCAGATGTATACTATACTACCAAAATCCACCTTCTGGACGTGCCTGGCGTGTTTCCTTCTGAAGAAGCGACCTGCTTTGATTTGTGCTGCGCACCTATCTGGGCAACGGAAGTTGGGGGAAGGGGACATTACTGGCCTCTCAGCTAGCACTTGGGCGCCAACTGGTGCAGCTCAGGCTCATGAATGCAATGCCTCAACACCATGCCTTTTTCCCGAGACCCATCCAAACCATGAGCTGATTGCATGGAAATAATGCCCAGGTTTTGAAAGGCACCTACTACTGCACTTTTGAGTCTCATCTGATTGTCAATCCAGACATACAAAGCCCCACAAGTGTTCCGTTGCTTGTTAAGAAGAAACAAGCCCTGAAATTGCTCATTGGACCTCATCTCTAAAGCTGTTTGGGCTGGAACAAGCTACGAGCCATCTTGGATACACGTACTCCTGCTGACTATCCCCATGGTTGGGTTACAAGTAACAGCATTATCAGTATTTCTTCTTCAATTTGAGAGTATTTTAGACTTAATGGAGAAAGTTGTCTCGAAAGTAGTCGCCGCGAGGCGTTGGACCTGG
>JANIEX010001101.1:0-13502 GCA_027627405.1 Leucocoprinus birnbaumii | reverse complement strand
TCTCACCTTGTTACAGGCTCGCGAAAGGTTTCGCTGCCCATGGCCCGCCTGACTGGTGAATGGAGCTCGCAGGCTTCCTTCCTGGGAATTCCACAGATGTTGGGGTATCTGGGACAGCTCGTATGCCTTCTGCAGTACCCTCAATGACTAAACCATGAATGACTCGTATAGATCTCTGGGGAGGGGAAATGTGGACAGGATATCATAAACCTGGGGTCCGCGTCGGCTTATTTATATAGCCTGGAAGGCAACGATCATTCCCAACGTTGACCAGCTCCTCCTTCCCTTCCGAGCATTATGATAACTCTCTACAATATCTCAGCTAAAGACCCCATTGTAACTTTCTCCCCGAATGTCTGGAAGGCAAGGTTCGTGTTTGCATATCCTGGGTACTCGAGATGGTGCTGATGTCAAGCTATGTAGATATGTTCTTAACTACAAGAAAATCGCATATAAGACAATCCACGTCGAGTTTCCAAACATCGAAAGTGTGACTAAAAATGCAGGAATCCCTCCCAACGGAATGAAGCGTGATGGTAGTGGGCCCTACTACACTGCTCCAGCAATCACGGATGATTCCACCGGCACCGCTATTTCTGACTCGTACAAAATAGCAGAATATCTTGACAAAGCCTACCCAGCACTCCCAAAGTCATCCCGCCAGGTTCCGAGGCACTACAGGCCGCCTTTTACGACCATATCACAAGCCTCGCCGCTCCACTCTGGCCTCTGATATTGCCAAGAGTACCTGGCATTCTGAATGAAGAGGGTGCAGAGTACTATCGTCGTACACGTGCTGCGCGATTTGGAAAGCCGCTGGATCAGATGGAGCCTGTCGGTGAGGCGCGCAAACAGGTTTGGGTAAAGGCGGAAGCTGCGATGGGCCAGATTGACAGGTGGATGAGCAAAAGCTCAGGTCCATTCTTCATGGGGGAAACTGTCACATTCGTAGATTTCGTGGTCGTAGCGATGCTTAAAGCCATGAAAATCCTCATCGGGGAATCAAGTGAGGAATGGAAAGAAGTGGAGAAATGGCATGGTGGAAGGTGGAAGAACCTATTGGAAAGGATGGAATCATATGCCAGCGTTGATATGTGGATGTCTGTCGAGGCTGAATCGGACTCTAGATGCGATGATGAATTTGGTAAGATAAAAGTGAGAAGATCACTGATCAATATCAGTGTTTACTCAATCTCGGATCAATAACCAGGCACACGAGTCCGATCAGCATATCGAGCGCTCCTGCGCTCGTCCATCTCCACTTCTGACTTCTGATTCTTCGTGGAGTGCGGACCTGTTAAACTATGGCATTCGACTTGGTAGATCAAGCCCTTGATGTCTGCATATATTTATCGCGAAGTTAATACTGGTGCTGGACATTGAAATTTAGGACACTTTGAGTGTCATCCTGCGGGCTCACAGCATCTCAGTGCCCAAAGTACAAAGATAACAACCAGTCTTCTGTTAAGTTATATCTATTTTATATCTATTCAATCGCCCAAATCAGGGTTGGCAAAGAAGTGCATCAAACATTTATCTTGATCACTTTCTTCCTCAGCATCTGACACAACTTCCACATCCTTCATATACTGATACCGACGGTTGCTCGACTCTCGCTCAATATCCGGTACACCGTCCATGTCAAACGCCTGAATGTTTCTCCTCATCTCCGGGAGTATATGTTTAGCGATTCTGTCCCAGCGATTGCAAAAGTCGTCAACATTCCATGAATGCGAAGTGGCATCGAGTGTCTCCAGGTTCGGGAAAATGAAGTTCAGGTATGCAGCAACTAGTTTCTTGTCTCTGTTCTTGATAGGGGAGTGTCGAACATGTAGTTTCTTCAGTGTTGGCGCATTGAGTGTGGGTGACCCATCGGGCCGAACTAGGCTTTTGAAGAGCTCGGAACGCTCGCAGAATTTCTCTGCGTCAACTTCCAACTCTAAATGCTCAAGTTCATAGCAGGCGTATGCAAAACATGAGAGCACAGAAAGCTTTGAACGAGGTCGCCGGAATCTCTCAATATAATCGGACGGATTGATGCACAGCGTCCGAATATTCGACCAGTTTTGACCAATCCAGGTAGCATCCTGTGGTGATACCCATGGACACATTCCGGTCCTCATTTTGAAAGACCTAAGAAGGTTGAATCGCTGGAGAGGGGCGGCGAGAATTGAGAGTCCAACGTCCAAGGAAATAGGTGCACGTGTCGTAAAGTGCAGCGTATGCAAATATGCAGGGTTACAGTGCCTTCCCACACCCTCCACAAAACTGGTGAAGTCCGCCTCGCGAGAGACGAGATTGCATGGAGTATTGAGGTCTTGAAGCATCTTGAGGCAAGCGACCTTCGAGCAACGAAGCAAAGGAAGTAATTGGTGAGAGAGACGCAGTGCAATGTTTTGGATTTCGAGATGTCGCAGTTCAGGAAACGGAAGAAGGTTGCTTGCAAATCGCTCACGATCAACGTGATACAATGTGCTGAATCTTTCTATAACAAGTACGCGGAGGTGTGGGAGATGGGAGGCATAAAAGACAGCTTCAGGATCCGCGTCCTCAAGCTCCATTTCACGTAGGTAGTACCATCTATCGAGCGGTGTAGGGTGACAGGGATGGTCGAAGCGTATACGGCCAAACTCGATGCTGAGATTGCGAGAGCCCGAGGTAGAAGAGAGGCTGAACTTTGAAGGCAGGGAGTTGAGTAGAGCTGCACTTTGCTCTTCCAGGATGTCGAGCTGGATGTCAAGTGAAGCGAGCCCCGGGTTCATGAATACTGGCAAGTACTGGTAATATCCACCGCAGAAGATCAGTTTCTTCAGATTCGGTAGGAGTGTACTACCAGGAAACAATTTTTTGAGGTCGCTGAGTATTTGGTAATCAACCGGATTCAACATCATGCTTCTGACCCTCCAGTTGTACCTGCTTATAACACTAACGTCGGACTCTGTTAGTCCACGAGCTTCATATACCAGGTACTCCTGACCGGATCGCTATCGGGCCTCGGATTATAACAGATTCTCATGCGTGAAATGTTCATTCAGCTCACCATGTAGAGGTCGGCATATCTCGGGGGTTTGACGGCGTCTTTTCCTAGGCAACTCATGAAGCTCCATAAACTAATGCTGTAGTATAGGTTGTCCAGGGCAGGCTCTTTGAAAGCTGGACAAGTCAATGCAACGCGGTATAGATGCCCCTGGTAGTGGCTGGGTTTCTCGAGTCGAATTTGTTCAAAAATGAGGTATAGAATCTCGGTAACTTCGAGACAGCGATGCATGCCTTCTTCAATTTTGTGTGTAGATGAGGCGAGGTAATGAAAGGTAAGAAGAGGAGTTTTCAGGGCTGGCTTTTCAACGTCACGCACGTGCGGCCATCAGGGTTTCCCGGCTCCCACATAGCCAACCCCCTTGTTGCAACTTGCAACCTCCTTACTACGACTTCAGAGACTCTCCATTTTCAGGGATTTGAGAGAACAGATGTATTAAAACACAAGAAAAGTGAATATGAAAGTGAACATGCATAGAAGAAACTAAAAGTGGCTGAGGAGATGGTGAAGAAAGAGCTGAGAAAGAGACAAGAAATCACGCCCTGCTCTTCTTCCCTTTCAAACCTTTTCCCTCTTTGGTGACTCTCGCGTCAAGACCGGGAAAATAATTCCCAGCCACACATGAACAGCAGGAGCAAAGATAAACCATGTGCCTCAGTCTCAGCCTCAGCCTTCGCTTTCTCCCTTCTATTTGTTAGCTTTCTTCGAAGCCTTCTTCTCGGGCTGCTATGTGGGCGTCACCGTTGTCGGTCAAAACCGTAGCACTTAGTGACTCCGTGTAATTATTCGGTAGGCATCAGCGTGCCTTGCTAGCCCTTTTCTTGGAAATTGAACTTCCGTGCTCAGCGCACGACAAAGCTTTGCGCAGTTTTCAGATTCTAAACTATTCGCCGAACAAGATGTACCGATTCTGGGAGAAACGCGGCTCGAGTGGGCTCGATCAGTGCATAGAGCAGTTGGTTGGCGAGCTTAATGCCCTTCGATAGCCTTCGACTAGCCTATGTACTCACCGGCTAGGTTGATAGACATCAGATCAGTGGACATGTGGACATCGGTCCAACCACCAGCGACCCTTCAACTCCAATGCGTTCGTGGAATCGAATGAAAAAGCCCGAAACAAAGGCTGTCCTGCAGAATATAGCCGAGTTGAACCGATAACCCCCGATTGCATGCTCTGATATCGCAAGACAGGCTTGACTCCTAACATTGAAGTACCATTGCGTAGGACGGGCCTTAACGGGATGTGAGGTCTGAGTCAGTGGTATACATCTTTTACTCACCTTTGCCCGCTGCTTGCTAAGTAGGCTGCGCTCGGAAAGAATAGGGTCACATGTACATGGTTGAAGTCGTGTCAATTGCGAATTGGACAACAAGATGGAACAGCTCGAGTCAAGCAGAATGTTGGATTATGGTCTGGCGAGATCGTCAATCAGGAGGGATATGTTCTGAGAACAGGGTCGGTTCCTTCATGACATATAAAAGGCGCGTTTCTCTCCTCGCACAGTCTAACGCACCGATTCTTCAGTCTCGCAGTCGACCTATATCTCATCCTATTTTCCTCAATG
Source organism: Leucocoprinus birnbaumii (assembly GCA_027627405.1). Taxonomy (NCBI): domain Eukaryota; kingdom Fungi; phylum Basidiomycota; class Agaricomycetes; order Agaricales; family Agaricaceae; genus Leucocoprinus; species Leucocoprinus birnbaumii. Next base: position 8,900 of record JANIEX010001101.1, on the reverse strand, counting down.
ATCACTCTCTTTGATCTCGCTGCCAAAGCCCCGATCAAATGTTGGTCGCCATACGCATGGAAGGCTCGGTCAGTATATGCCCAAGAAAATTTGCCGCAGTAATGACTGAACGAGCATTATGAATCAGCTATGTCCTGAATATGAAGAATATTCCATACACTACGGCTTGGGTTGATTATCCTGACCTCGAGCCCGAGAGTAAAAAGGCCGGTGTCAAGCCTTCAAACATCAAGAAGCGAGACGGCAACCCTTGGTACACCTGCCCTGCAATCGTAGACGACAGTACTGGCACTGCCATTCCCGACTCCTTCGAAATCGCTCTCTACCTCGACAAACAGTACCCCAATACGCCCAGGGCGATCCCCGAAGGCATGGAGGGTTTGCAGAAAGCTTTTGAGGAGCAGTTCATGGATTTGCTCCAGCCGACCATCTGGGTGTTGATCGTTTCGAAGGTCCCTGCCTTCCTCAACCCCAGCAGCGCAAAATATTTCTACGACACTCGATCTGCCTTCCTAGGAAAGCCGTTGGAACAGTTGGCCGTTGACCCCGAGGAGAGGAAACAGCTTTGGGCTAAGATCAAAGGAAGCTTTGATAAGTTAGATGGGTACTACGCCAAGACTGATTCCGCTGGACCGTTCTTCATGGGTCAGACGGTTTCATTTGCAGATTTCACTGTTGCGGGCATGTTGCGTGCGGTTAAGATCTGCCTGGGAAGTGATAGCGAGGAATGGAAGGCCATCGAGGAGTGGAATGGCGGGAGGTGGAAAGCATTGATCGATAGTTTGGAGCCCTACGCCAGCGAGAACTAGGAGAGGAGTTCGAATGCTGGGGATCTGCAATGTAATGGGATAATCGTCTAGTATATTGTTTATATTTAACACAAAGTCATCTTTCAGTATGAATGAGCGTCCCAAATCATCAGGCCGAAGTGCTGTGTGCCTTGTGTCGCTTCATTCCAGCGCCTAGAGAAATTCTTTGATTCAGCGGTAGAGTTTTCACCAAGGAGAATTGAGCAGTCCCAATGTTTCGGCTTGATGGTTATATGCGTGTATGTACCGCTACCCAGTGTCGGCTCGTGAGGCGTTGATGAGCGTCGATCCGTAACTTCTGATTCCGGAACTTCACCAAAAGAAGCCACGCGTTGAAGACGCCAAGTCACAACAATCAAGCAACGTGAATATCTCCTGGAACAAGGAGCTCGAAAGGTTGGATTTGGGCGGAGCACCGTCGGTGGTGGGTGACAACACCAGGAGGAAGTTCGGAATCGATGCGAGGTGTGACTTCAGCTTTAGCCTGAGGGCTGGTCTCCTCCGATCAACTGTGCGGAGACACCCTTGCATCCTCCGCTTATGCTTCCTCGACTTTTTTACACCTGAATATTGCGCTTCCGCATTGGTAAATTCGGCCATCTAAGAATCCAAAATATTCCAGACGAGAGGCTTACCATGTTCAGAATTTTGTGCTTCTTTGGCTACAAAGATGTTCAGTTGATGAGCATCAACTTACGTTGAACGTTTGATCGATGGAATATGAGGGCTGCTACAAGAATTCAAAACTCCAATGAACGAGCCTCAATGACTGTATATGCATGTGGTGCTAGCATCCCGTGAATAATGACTCCGAGTCTGTCGCAACTACTAGCCTTATCATGGACTCAAATTGGGAAATCATCAAGCTTATTATCAAACCGAACCCCACGGAGAGTCTTCTGACGGACTAATAGCCACATCTGTGTTGGAAGCTTGGGTCCTTGCTGCTGCATGGGCATTTATTCATCGCTTTGAATGATCTAGGAAGTGGCTAAATTTGCAGATGGAAAACAAGTACCCTTGAGCTTGTAATCGTGACACCGTGGGAGGGTAGAGAAGCCTGGTAAAGGTGTATATGTCCATACACAAGGCTCATGGATCTAATCGTGGAAATTTACACTCCCACCCGTCTTTTTCTTGGCAATTATCACTCTATTCAATCAATGGGAAGTGAAGTCGGAGAACCAGCTTATGAGATCAATGAACGTCCTGAACTTCAGCCATAGCCAATCGCATAAGATAGGTGTATTTGATCCAATTGCGGAGTAAATACCGTCGTTTCCAATGGCCAGTGCTATAAGCTCCCGTCCTGTTTGTGAGTGCGTTAAAAGAGAGCTCGCCCGTTATCTTGACAAGTATTCCCCGTATCTTCGCGCTCGCCCATGATCACACTCTACGATCTTGCTGCAAAAGACCCAATCAAATGTTGGTCCCCTAACCCATGGAAAGCTCGGTGAGCAAGGGCCTTCATCTGCGGCGCCACAGGATCTGTAACACTGACACTGTGAGATAGCTACATCCTCAATTACAAGAAGCTCCCATACCGGACGATCTATGTTGACTTTGAAGATGTTGACCAAGTAATCAAGGACGCAGGCATTCCTCCCTCTCAGCACGGGCGGGATGGGACACCGTGGTATACCGTCCCCTCGATAATCGACGACGCGACCGGAGCACGAGTCTCAGAGTCGTACAAAATTGCCGAATATCTTGACAGCCAATACCCGGATACGCCCAAAGCTCTTCCAGCTGGAACAGAAGCACTACAAGCAGCTTTCTACAGCCAATGGGATAGTCGTATCTGGGATCTCGCGCTAGTCCCAATCATGATTCCCTCCGTTCCGAATATTCTAAGCAAGGAGACCAGCTTAGAATACTTCCATAGCAGCCGCTCAGCAGCTTTTCGGAAGCCATTGAGTGAAGTCAGGCCTGTCGGCGAAGAGTTTGATAAGCTGTGGGGAAGGCTGTCTGCCTTTCTGAACGAGCTGGAGGGGTGGTATGCCAAGAGCTCGGGGAAGTTCCTGGTTGGGGATGCTCCATCATTCGGAGATTTTACTGTGGGAGGTTTGTTCAAGGCATTGAAAATTGTTCGCGGTGAAGACAGTGAGGATTGGAGGAAGCTGAGCACGATGAACAATGGGAGATGGGCTAACCTTCTAGGTGACCTGGAGAGGTACGCGAGCGATAAGGATTAGTCGAGAGGATTATATAGCCCATGTGTTCTCAATAGGATTAGCGAGAAAACTCTGCGGCAAGTTATGTTGCCGCAGGTTCGAATTTCGAGTAATCAATGCCAGTATCCAAGCACTGGTTTTTTTTCGGGGCAGGATTAGTAGAAAATGCTGTGTGCAAGCTTTAAAGCCGCGTTCCTCAAAAGAAAAGGAGACAGACAACCGTTCATGATGTGGAGGTGGGCAGAGAGTGATTCGAAAGAGCTGCAGTGGCGACAAGATCACACAGCTATCCTCAGGGCTGATCCCCTTCAGGTAACTCGGCTGATGGTCACGAGGCTACCGGCGTTTTCCGCCTGTATGCTAAACAGGGAGTTGCGCATGAGTTGCGCACCCTTTCATGGGAACGTCTCAGACGTTACGATAGCTAGACCTCTTTATCTCTATGCGTGGCTTGCATTATACCTTCCTCAAGTTTCATATCTGCCTCTCTGACATCAGTAATTCCTGCATTGGTGAAAGCCAAAAGTCCAGGGCCTCATGTCCGAAAACGCCGGGACTCTGATCAGAAACGGCAGGCTCATCAATAGATTACTCGGTCATATCATTTTCTGCTACACGAGTCACTACGAGAAGTCAAGGACTGAAAGCAGATAGCCAATCATGGCTGTCGACTCGGAACCCCACGGTTGCTGCTGCATAAGCACTCAGTCATCTCGCTCTATGATTCAACGGCGCCTATGGAGGATATTATCAATCACCCCAACGATTTATACTTGCCCTGGTGCTTGATCAGAAGCTTGGACTTCGGAGAGTTGAATTCGGATAGGTCGTATGATGAATTTGAAAGAGATGAGTGGTTCCAGCTTCTACCTCACCATCAGGTCGGATGAGAAGCTCGATCATCTGATGGGTAAGCACGCTCTACTCTACACACCCAGACCTACCTTCTACTTTAGGCTGGAAATTCATATGTGCTGAATCAGCGAAATTGTTTCAGACGGAGCAGGGAAAGCCGAATGGAGTAGGCTTTGGCCATGATATAAAGCCTGGTGAATTGATTGGTGAATCAGGTTATACCAGAGAGCTTTATCTTCGAAATATATCCGACATTTCTCAAACTTCATCATGATTACTCTCTACGATCTCGCTGCAGAAGAATCTGTTAAATGCTGGTCACCCAATCCCTGGAAGGCTCGGTGAGTCGTTACTTTGGTGTAAGAGGCTCTGTAGGCGATCATAACTTACGGTCGATCAGGTATATCCTTAACTATAAGAAGCTCCCCTATCGTACGGTCTACGTTGATTTCGAGAACGTCAACACCGTCATCAAAGAGGCTGGATTCACTTCCTCCCGCCCGAATCCAGATGGGACTCCTGCATACACAGTTCCCTCGATCATTGATGACTCCACCGGGGCACTAGTCACCGACTCCTATAAAATTGCTGAATACCTCGACAAGCAATATCCCGATACACCGAAGGCTTTCCCTCCCGGGACGGAGGCCTTACAAGCTGCGTTCTACAAACAATGGAACACTCGCACCGCCGACATCTTATTGTTCCCTATTCTCGTTACTTCAGTCCCTAGGATCCTAACTAAGGAGTCCAGCTTGGAGTACTATTATCGCACCCGTAACTCGTGGTTCGGAAAGCCGTTGGATCAGGTTAGGCCCCAAGGAGAGGATTTTGAGAAGTTATGGAAGCAATTGACTGCTTTTTTCGATGAGTTGGATGGCTGGTATGCAAAGAGCTCGGGTCAATTCATGATCGGAGAAACCCCTTCGTTCGCAGATTTTACAGTCGCTGGAATGGTCAAGGCTTTGAGGATCGTTCGTGGAGCAGACAGCGAGGATTGGCAGAAGTTTAAAGAGCTGAATAATGGGAGATGGGCAAAACTCGAGCAAGCTTTGGAGAAGTACGCTAGTGTCGAGAACTGAGTGGAGATAAGGTCCTGGCTGTTCCTTGTACTTAGCGAAATGATGCACTTGGTCAGTGACCTCAGGCCCCAATCAAATGTCAATTGTCAAGGTGAACTTCGTCCAGAAGCATGGTATGTTCAGTAAAGGGGCAGACGCGTGCAATGAGTGATCTGTTGGAATCACTAACCCGAAACATTCATCAGTCGGAATTTGGAATCGGCGGACCCGATGAGTGAATTTTATTTCAGCCATATGCGAACGTTTCTTGCTGGCCCGCTGTGGTCTGGCTCAGAGCTGTGAGTGAGCTTGACCTCGTTCTAAACATGGATCAACTCTCAAAATCTCGAGTGTTTCGCTCATCCAGACATATGCTGCCATGCCCACCTAGTTTGGATGATCATCGATCATCGCTCGCAAATTTCAGATGATGGAAAAGTCACTCTGTTGAATGAGTAAGAATGCAACGGACCCTCGCCGACATGGAAGTTAACAGCAAGCCTGTCAATCAGATGGTGGTTCCGTCAACCCGTACGATCAATCAGCGCTCATGGCCACAGTGGGTTCTTAGAGCTATCCTTCTCAAGGTTAGCCCTCGTGAGTACGCAATACAATTCACCAGCGATCACGTTGCCAGATCTCCTAGCCAGGGGCCCAATCAATTGTTGGTCTCCTAGCTCCTAGGAAGTTTGGTGAGGTCAAGTCTATTGCCTCGATGGTCAGAACCGGTCTGATGATATTACTAACAACAAAGGAACTCGTCGGTCATTTACTACTATCTCTGGGTAAAGATTCTCCTATAATACAAGACTATTTCTGTCGATCAGAAGATGGTACAGACCGTGCGATAAGAAGCGCAGGGCTCCCTCTGTTCCGCCAAGAACCAGATAGAAAACCTGTGTATCCCGGCGTCCCACCAATCAATCCAATCACCGATGACGCAACCGACATCCCACTTATAGGCGATCACCGAATCTCTCGAGAATCAATATCCCGACACCGCTCAAACGTTTCCCACCGGAACGGAAGCCTTACACGCGGTGTGATCTACTTACTGGAGATATCACATTAGATATGTTGTGATCCCAATCCTCAAGGCCTCACGCCTGCCGTGCCCCACTGCCTGAACAAAGAAGCGGGGAGTATTATGTCCGTGTCGCGCTGCGTTCTCTGGGAAACCTGTCGATCAGACCAGGTCTGTGGGAGAGGAATTTGAGAAGGTATGAGTGACTTATGCGCATTTTTTGATGTAATGAACGGCTGGTACGCAAAGAGCTCAGGATTACCCTTGATAGGTTATATTTCGCCGTTCGGAGATCGTACCCTTTTGGAATGTACAAAGGTTCGATTGTTTTGGCTCTTGTAGATCATCAGAGGATAGCAAGGACCTGAAGAGACTCAGGGGAATTAATGATAGGAGGTTGGAGAGGTTGATGAACGACCTTAAAGGCGTGCCATTGTTGAGAATCAGTAACACAGGATGGAAGAGGGCTGGAACTACTGAATTTCCCAGTTATATACATTGACGATCTTCCAAAGCGCCCAGGGATGGACTACACTCTATTGGGAAGGATGGGTCCAGTGGCCCAGAAAACGAAATGCTGACCGTTCAGTAGCATGAAGCAGAGATGATTGTCCTGGCGGTCCTTACTCGTAGATACCCCTTGCAACGATGAGTCGGTGATTGTCCCTTGAGCGCGCGAAAGTAGATCGTTTTCCTCATTTGATTTCGTTACAACATGGCATTATGCATCGACGGAAAAAACAACTCAACAATAGTATGTTGAGCTGTTCAGAAATGTAGGACAGTCCTCACGTTAGACACGCGCTTCCATTTTGCGTTCATATCACTAGTTACAGATTAGCGCCTCAATGGCTCCGATCTATTTCGGTCTAGAAGTGATTGAATTTGCGCTCCATCGGCGTCAGAATCATCAATATACTTCTTCTCTCCGTCGGGAATCGGAAATTCGGGCTGTCGCCACCGCCTCGTTGTATCAGGACGTCAAAAAGGAACCAGAAAGAGCTCAGCTGTAGCCACAACTGCAGACTCATGCAAAGGAAGATGATCACAAGGGGTGGTTTTATTTTTGGTGTTGGCCGTACCTGCACTACGGCGTTTACGAGCACTCTTCCCATGGATCGTAAATGCTGAATGAGGACTAGCTCTGTTTTTCATCAAGGACGTTATGGCTGAATTCATGTGGGGCTCCAACCTTCGCTCTAAAGGCACCACCTCATCTCCACTGCTGTAGACGTCGAAACCGCGTTCTCCGACAGGCGAGGGAGACCTTACTTGGGAAGGCGCGGAATATGATCATGCCGATGCTTCAAGCGCTTTAGTAAGAAACTTGATTCGACTATAACGTCTTGTTTTCATAGCTCCCGATGCACCCCCTAGAGTGAAGGGCGCAGGGTCAGCAAGGTTTACGCGCTTAACGTTGAGTATTTTTAACACCTCCCAATAGGGCTGCACGAAGTGCGGTTGTCCTTAGGTGCGCTTGGGACGGGATAGACAAGATTATCATGAGTCTTACAATATCAAACGGAGACAAAGCGCTGCTCGTCAGACAGCGTCAAGCCGCTCAGCCTTCCTCGGAATCGGGGGGAGACTTCTTGTCCTGAAAGCATTTTGGACTTATCCGGCTTAGTCTATTCAATTTCCAGCGCCTTCTATCAAGAACGTTTGATAGGTAAATACCAGCTTCCTGAACTTTGTGGTGTTGTTTGAGCACGACTCTAGCACGCCTTCGCGACTTCTATCTCAGACGCTCAAATGGTACGGCAGCGAGATTGTGGAGTACCTGGATGAAGGGCTATGTCGTGGTGCTGCGCACATCACATACTTACGCGCTCGTCAGCATTCGAACATACGATGAAAAGGCTCAAAGGACTGCTGTGTTGAACTATGAATAGTATGAGCATTGACTGGATTGTCATGAACCATTCAGAATGTCAAAAAAGCTGCAGAACTTTTCTTAGCAAGTCTTAGCTCTCCCACCGATCTGCATCTCGTGAATGAGTCTGGACAAGAATAGTTGAGGACCATTGTTGCCGTCCCGGCAATCAAGATAGGATCGTGGTAATCAATGCATCACGAATTGTCAAATCTCCACGGTGGGCGCTTCGCTTGCACATGGAATTCTCCGTTTACGCCATGTCGATGAAAGCTAAAAGCCAGCCTCTAGTCCTGCTGGACGACCTGTTGGGCTTCATAATCTGCTCAGTCAAACCCCCAGACGATTAATGATGCACCCTATCTCACTGGGCCGAGCGACGGTCGTTGTATCTGTGCTATTGTCACTTCTCTCATCTGCATATGCAAGTCCCGTCTCGGTACCAGGGGTTGTTCCTCGACAAGCCCAACCTCAGTCTCGACAACTTCTATGCGCGGTTCTAGGTCTTCTTAACTGCCCTTCGCAGCCAGGTTGTTGCAGTAAGTTCTTTGGTACAGTGTGAAACGTCCCTTGGATCCGAACTCACTTTTTCAATGTTTTACAGTTTCTCCTAGCAATACTTGCGTTCAAGCCGTGCCCGACAGGTCAAACTGTCAGGGTGCTGAAATTACAGGGGGTAGCAGTTCTAGTAGTGCTGCCCCAACGACCTCTAGTCCCCCAACAAGCACTGTGGTTCCGCCAACTGTGAACCCTCCTAGCCCGACTTCTACGGTGACCCCGATACCGAGTCAAGTGCCCACGACGTCTATTATTCCGACAATCTCTACGACGCCAGTGATACCCACTATTTCTACGGCTCCGCTTCCTGTGCCGCCTCCTTCAAACACGAGCCCCAGCCCTGTGATTCCTAGTGTCACTCCTCCCACCCAGGCTCCTTCAAACCCTATCCCTGTACCTTCCACTTCGCTTCCTCCGACTTCATCAGTCCCAATCCCCACTATCCCGCCTAATATACCTCCTACTTCAGCTCCAAGCCTTCCGAGCACTCCGAGCTTACCTACTTCTACCACGGTCTCTCTCCCTGCACCTACAGACCTCTGTGCC
>JANIEX010001100.1:0-13502 GCA_027627405.1 Leucocoprinus birnbaumii | reverse complement strand
ATCGGTCAAACACTCGGAGAAACAAGGACTCACTATTTGATCCATCAAACCAAGGTTTCTGTCCACTTCCATCAGGGAACCAGCCATTTGTCCCTCCGACGGCAACGTTCAGGATGAGATAGAACGCTGATTGAACAGCAAGGTGATACCGCAAAAAGTCAATGGCGCAAACAAGGCAAGGGCGCGATGGATAGGAATGGGTCCGAGTAAGTTGGTGATAAGTAGAATGTAATAGCAGCGAAAAAAACGCACGTTGATCAAAAGGTGCTGTCTTCGTAGCATTCGTCCAGGGATTGCTAAGTATCACAGCCTCAGATCCATTCTGTACAACTCGCGGGAAATCACCAAGATCCCAGAACGACCGTTTCACCCTGAGGTCCAAGACGTGATGCAACCTGGTATCGACATAGATACGACTGAAGGCTACATGTCAGCCCGTGAACTCTAGATAAATCGTTCCATAGCTTACATGAAGTCCTCGGTCCACTCCAGGGCATAGGTATGGAAGTCGTCGGCATAGCTCGTACGGCGCTGACTCCACCAACCATAGGTTTTCCATACACGGTTCAGGAAAGGCGCAGGTCCCCAGTTCAACGAGCCGCGGACATAGTTACTACCCCTAATTCAGAGGATAACATTAGCTATGTCTTGTATCTGATGACATGGGAACGACGTACTGTTTGGGATACTCAATTCCATTGCCGCGAGCTTCCATGATGTCGATTTCACCTAGTGGAAGGATGAGTCAGTATGAGCGAAGGTCTCTCAGCCCCTAAGTAAATTTGGCAGGTAACAGGTTCGAGAATAGGCACAGTACAAATCTCGAAGAACAGGGGCTTTCGATAAAGTATTGATGAACCCACCGCTCACGGGCCAAGCGCCGTATTTGTTGTCAACTGGCAACATCCAGATTGCTGGCCAAAGCTAGAGCATCGCAAATAAATTGAGCATTAGCTGTCGGTTAGACTACGTTTTCGATAAGCTACTAACCCAATCTCTGGAGGAACAAGGGGGCGGCACGCCGTCAGAAGGACAGAAGTGATTAATCAAATAAGACTCACCCCTTGGGGATTTTAGCCTTGACTTCAACTCGGCCGTATTTGATACTCGCAGTCTTCCTTGTACTGATTCTGGCGCTCTGTATTGGATTGATGACCTGCCCGCTAGTCGAGTTGCTCACAGCAGAGCAAGCTCGGTAGTAATCCGCTGCGTCGAATGCCTGATCTGTAGCAATAGTGCTATTACTAGAAAATTGGGGGATCGAAGCAGTGTATCCGAGGCCTTGGGTAACGTTAAACGTGCAGTCCGTGATGTTGAAGATGCTCCCATTCACGATGGCTGCCTCTCCAATGACGTCGGAGGTCAAGGTCGGGGTGATGTAAAGTCGACCGTTGCGCACGTAGGAATTGTTCTCCGAAGCCGTCGTCATCTCGAACTCTCCGTTTCTTTTACCGCAAAGGCTGTCAGCGAAGCTTTCCGAGAATTTCATTTCTCGGTTACTTACCCAAATCCACTCATATCCACTTCACGGAAGAATTTCCCATTCTCCCCAAAGATTCCATCCGCGGAGTCGAACTCCTCATCAAGTACCGGACATAGGTTACCAGCTATAATGGGAGTGTCCTTCCACGAGATCCAGCAACGGATAGCACCAGCCGCGACTCCAAGAAGCATCACTCCGTAGGTCAAGAAGTATGCAATTCGCGTATATGGATCACGTGAGGTCATCCAAGGCTTCTCTATAGGACCCCGTGCAGCAAGCATCGTGGATTTGGGACGTTCTCTCTGTATTTTGGCCGGTGCTTGCTGAGCAGTGCTGTACATCGTCAGAGGTCGTGGCTTCGGCGATGCGAAACTTTCCCTCAGCCGACTGGTTGACGTACGAAATGATGAATAATCTGCAGTTCCAGGACGACTAGAGTAGAAAGAGGACATTCGAGGAAGGTCGCCAATACTTGTTGATCGAGATTGCAAACCACTGGGTACTGACATAACTATGGAGTCGGAAGACGAGACGTTTCCCTCAGGGGATGAACCTTCGAGGCCATTGAGATTTGTTGTGCTACCCGGCGGTGAAAAGGGGTTGGGGGTAGAAGTAGCTGGGGGAGATTCACTGAATGATTGTGAGCTCGATGTCGACCTTCCTGTGCTGGGTCTCGTGGAGTAGGTTGGTAGATGAAAATCAGCGACCCCGAATCTAGGCTGGGGTGGAACAAGCACGTCCTCCTCCTGAATGGAGTCCGCTGGATGGTGGGACATGTTGACAAACTAATATGAAGCGAATGGACGTCCTATATCCGGGACTGAGAAGGCGAATCCGGGAAAGACGACGCTGAGCGTGAGATTATAAATTGATTATATGGTTGCAGCATTATACCCGACTTCAGACTGAATGATGCGTCGAGTTCTGCCCGATATTCTTCGCCGTTCCTGGCCTCGAGGTGTGAAAGGTTGCAGGTGGGAACAGGAAGCTTCTAAGATTCAATCGCGTTCGATTCACGAGAACCCATCACCATCAATGTGTATCAGCCATGATGCAGTGATCCTTATGCACGACAGGCAATCCCTCCTTGGGTGGCGGACCATCCGCTGAGCAGTCCTTTTGGCTCTTATTGCTGATATCGGAGAGCCTATTGAACATGTCAAGGCATGAATTGAAGCGATAAACTTTGTAGGATAGGGACATTGTTGGTTCACTGAGTGAAGTAGGGGGCGGTGAGATCAATGTCCTGATTGATAATACGAGCGAAAGTTATGAATATGACATGTAGGAAAGGAGTCTAGACCACGCACGCTCTAATCTGGGAATAAGAGATACTTTCTGTCCGCTGGGTGAGATAGGAGGTAAATGTAATTCCGAGCTCAAGAGAATGATGTCAATTCAAGGAACCAGGGGGATATCATTCACGGAATTGATTCATGCCGACTCGTAGCTTATCCGAGGGATGCGAAAACAACAGCTTGGGTCTTCACAGAACATCGTCAACAAGTTCAGCCTCCAAGTTCACGCACGATGACAGGGTGACACGTGATGATGGAAAAATGATCAGGGACAAGAAATCACTTCCAGCCTTCTTCCCACATCCCGGCATGATAATCGCGTGGACTGAGAGTTGTCTATCGTCGCCGAGAGTCAAGGGCATTCACCCCTTCAAAGTGACTCACAAATACCCTCGACCTTTCAATCACCGGCCGATGATTGCAAAATCTGAACGTATGAATGTCCGAATGAATTCAAGGGAAATCTGAATTACTGGAATATTTAGAGCTTCTGTCTCTCCCATGTCTCGCTATTCCGAACAAGGGGAGATTGACAGTGATATGATATGGTATTTTTAATCCGTTTTCTCATCGCTCTGATGTTCCCTGCGAGATTTCCTGAATTAATTAGAAGCGAAAAGCGATCGATGGCGCAACATTCCCCAGCTTCCCATTCTATGCGATAACATGCCACCCATACGAAGCATGACAATCGTGCAGAAACCCACAAAGCACCTCAATTTGCCTAACCTCACAGTTTTTCTGAGGCAATGCAATAGATGTTACTGTCAATCAATGCCACCCATTCACAGTTTCCTTGGCTGTCCCACGGATTTCGAGTGCTTCTTGATCTTCCGGCGCCAGAGATACAGGCCGTGCGGCCAACAAGTCCGATCAAATAATGGAGACAATGCGGATCCGGCAACGGTGATTGCACCGAAGACGCAGGTGCTACATGGGTGCTGTAGCCTGTTCCTGCCCATGAAGGTGGCATGGATAGTGAATCCCGATGTGATTGACATTTTTTCATTGTTCCGTCAGATTCTCTGAATGCAATCTTACAATCCTTGGTGAGATCTACCTATGTGGGTAATTCGAGGCACTTTCCTGGGTTTGATGGCATCGTGCACGGTGGCCGACGTCCACAGGTTCATTCAATGATTGAATCCCCTTGCTGAAGCTTCTCTTTTAAACTCACAGCCCTACCAGGCCGCTCTTCTTTTGGGTCTCGGCAGCTAGCATCACTATCTACTCTACTTCCCCAGGCTCTCGACTATTTTCCTCGTCAGCCTTCCTAATCGCGATGGACTACGACTCCTACGACGCTATTCTTCACTTTATCTTTCGCTCTGTAAATGCAATGTTCTCATTTTCCTCCATGAGCTCACATGCTTATCTTTAGACTCAAGGCGATGCTTGGTTCAAGCCATCCGAAGAAAATGTATCTGCAGGCGTTTGTATAAGGCTTGAACCTGGTCAATTCCGAGTATTTCCCTACGAGAATCCCTTTCTGGCTCCCTTTGAAGCCGCTGTCCGAGGGTTGAATCCACTTGTGGCTGTAAAAGTGAGAAGTGCAGCTGTTCACTCAGCGTTTGCAACAATGTAAGTCCCTGAGGACATGGTATTCTTCGTTTCACTCTCATACCGCGCCACAGCCACGACGACGTATCGACTATCCAGGTCGAGTCAGACACCCGTATTCAAATCCTCGACTCTGTCAATTCCCTTCCCGATGCTGATAAGGAACAGTGCGCTGCATTCATTGTAAGCGCGCTTTAGTTATCATTATGAACAACACTCAAACAAACTGCACTTCGCCTAGCGAGATGAGCGTGTTCTAGTTGTGTGGTCTGATGACCTCGACCACATTGTTCCTCTTTGCCGCGAGTTCAACGAGAAATTGATGAAATATATCTGGCGCTCACGAGCAACGGCTCATTCGATTTCAACCTCTGTTGCCACTTCTGTCGCTCCTTCAACAACTGCTTCCAACGTCAATCTCAACCAATCCCACAATGCGCCACCATTAGATGCGGTCACCACAGCAGTCACGTCTGCAACAACATCTGAGAAGGTGAAACCAGAGACACCTCAAAAATCCAGGCCTTGGAAGTTCCTTGGATGGAGCTGGACCACGTCGAAACCTCAAGTAGCTGACCCCGAAAAGGGCGTCGATACAACTTCGCCTCGACCAATTCGACTTCTGGCTCCTATCTACGGTGGTCTCGGTGCTGGCCTTTCTATTTGTGAGTATCATTCAATCTCTTACACTCACGACTGACGTCCGTGGAAAAGTCTTCATCGGCAGTGGACTTTCTGTCCTGCTCTCAGAATTCAAACTGGACCATGACTACAAACGATTCGCACTCCTGGCCACAGCACCATTTCTAGTCTGTGTGGCACTGGTAAGTCTTTCGCCACTGGTTGAGTATTGCCCTAGCATTTACGTCTGGAAAGTTCTTCGCAATGCAATTGATCGCTAATATTTGCATGTTGTGAGTCTTCTGAGATTCGCTCGACTTCTCAATCAACTGATGGATCAATTCCTCAGAGTCGGTCCTGTGGCACAATACCACCAAAACTCGAAATACTACTCTGCAGAGAAGCCCATACCTAATCCTGACGTCGACTTGCGGTTGCCTCACATCACGCTCGAGATGCCCGTTTACAAGGAAAGCTTGGAAGACACCATGTGCGTGATGCAGTTTCGTATCCTCCTATTATGACCCCTAATCGCTTCATCAAATCAATATTCAGCTCGAAGTCCGTCTACCACCTGAAAAAAGCCATGCAAACATATGCAAGACAAGGCGGAACGTCCTCCATTTTCGTTCATGATGACGGTCTCCAACTAATCAGTGAAGAAGAGCGCAAGAAGCGCATAGAGTTCTATTCGGATCATAACATCGGATGGGTAGCTCGGCCACCTCATAGTAGCGCAGCGGATGGCTTTAAGCGTGCTGGAAGGTTTAAGAAGGCATCTAATATGAATTACGGCCTTCAGGTAAGTCTAATGCGAGCCAAAGTCCTTCGCGCGATGTAGAAAACTGACTTCCATTTCACCTTTTACTGCAGCTTTCGCTCTTGATGGAGAAGCACATTCTCTCACTAGAAGCATCCGAGAAAGCAGGAGAAAAGTACGCTACTTCGTTGGAAGAGAAGGCACTCGATATGGCGCTTGAGGAGATGTACGAAGCAACTGGACGGAGATGGAGACCTTGGGCTAGCAACGCACGCTCCCTTCGGGTCGGTGATATAATTCTGCTTGTCGATTCTGATACTGTTGTTCCAGAGGTAATCGACCACTATGGCCCCATTCGTCGCTACTCACTCTTCTCAACTAGGATTGCCTCAGAGATGCTGCACGCGAGATGGCGGAATGTCCCGAAGTTGCCATCATTCAACACGAATCGGGTAAGTGACTTCTTTTGCTTGAGGTTCAGTACTGATTGTACTGTACCAGACGTCATGCAGGTCGCATTCCATTACTTTGAGAACGGCATAGCGCACTTCACCCGCCGTATCAATAAGTGTATCTCGCTCGGGTGCGCTAACGGTGAAGTCGCTCCCTTCGTCGGCCATAATGCGTTTCTCCGTTGGTCCGCTTTACAAGATGCGGCTTTCATTGACACCGACGGTGTATCCAAAGTCTGGTCGGAGAACAACGTCTCGGAAGACTTCGATATGGCACTTCGACTCCAAGTATGAGCTTCGCATTCCAAGTTTATTGATGATTTCTCACAGTTTCGTTGATAATCATAGCTGAAAGGCTACATCATCCGATGGGCAACTTATTCAGAGGGTGGCTTCAAAGAAGGAGTTTCTCTGACGGTAGATGATGAGTTGAATCGCTGGCAGAAATACGCCTATGGTAGGCTTCAACCGGTGTTGATAATTCCGATACCTCCATCGTTCATTTATTTACAGGTTGCAATGAACTAATCTTCAATCCCATCAAGGATTGGTGGCGTCTCGGGCCCATCACCAAACAACTTCGTACTTTCGTCTGGTCCGGTGCACCTGTGCATTACAAGCTCAGTATGATGGCCTACATGTTCTCGTATTATGGACTAGCAGCCGCCGCTATGCTGTCCATCCTTAACTACTTCCTTCTGGGATTCTCGTACGAGGTCGATGGCTACTACCTCAAGAGTTTTGAAATTTGGCTTGCATGTACTGTAGTATTTCCAGGAGCTGGAAACGCTGCGTTTACGCTTCTTGAATATCGGATTGGTCAGCGTGACTTGCTTTCCTCACTCTTCGAAAACGTGATGTGGATTCCGTTCTTGTGCGTTCTTTTCCATATTTCCCACTTAGCACAAGTTTAGCTAATCATACTTCAGCTTTTTCTTCTTCGCAGGGCTAAGTATTCATCTTACCACTGCCCTCCTTGCACATATGTTCTCCTATAATATTACTTGGGGTGCAACAGCGAAAGAAGTCGAGCGATCCAACTTCTTTCAGGAGGTTCCAAGAATCTTGAAGCGCTACTGGCCCACGTTCCTCATCTGCTTTTCCTTGATTGGTGGGATGATTGTTCTGGCAACCCCAGCTGTACCCCCAGAGTGGCAAGTAACCGGCGACTTTTGGGCCGTTATTCTTCCCTTATCGTAAGTCAAATTTGATTTGCAGTACACGAACTCGCTTCCTCAGCTTCTTTTTTGATTAGAATAACCACCGGGGGGCACATTCTCTTCCCTGTGAGTGCCAGTGAGATGTACAAGAACGCAGAATCACTGATTGACGTTTATTCAGATAATCCTGAATCCCTGGCTTATGATCTTCGCTTTTTAACAGTCATCTGACGTTTCAAGGCCTTTGTTGCCTTCGCGATCTTGTTGATCCAACAGTCCAAACTCTAGTCACTCTTTCCTATTCACAATCCTTCAGCTTCTTCAGGACACTTTACCGCGATTGGTCACTTGACGGACATTAATCCTCACCTGTCTTTATTGATGGACTCTTACGCCTGTTCAATAGCTATGCCAAATCTCCTATAAATAGATTGTAAAGGTTTTGTGTTGATTTAATTGTATTGCTCGTCAATTGGAGAAAATATGTAGTGAGTGCGGTAGCTTTCGACGAGGTGAATGGAATCGATCTAACTATACAAATAGTACAACTATGATTTACAGTGAGAAATCACTCATAATCGGCATTCCCGAAGACTAACAAATGGGAAGTCAAATAGATAAGAAATGGGCATGTAACCAATATTCAACCGGAACAGAGGACAGAGAAGTTCTGAAAAAGCAATCTCGAGTTCCTTAAATCTACTCAAGCCTCGCTGAGATTGAAATTTATCGCCATAGAACGCCTAACCGGGTTTCCGGTGATGGTCTTACGATGAAACTCGTCGTCTGGAGATATTTTGTCCGTGGTAGCAGGAGCGGGACCTCTCGAAGACGTGGTTCCTATATTCATGCCACCACCGCGCCAGGTACTAATGGACGGCTGGCGGCCAGTATGATCAAACGTAGCGAACCATTGATCGCGCTTCACGGATGACCGTACAAGAATCACATTGAAAGCTATGCCAGCGGCTTGCAATGCCTTTAATGGTCGTTAGAACATTCGAGGTGGAATCATGAATTTGGTGTCGAATAGCTCACTGTGTCGGAGACAGGATAAATAGCGTTACTGTGGCTAACACTGGCCACAAATGCAAAAAAGACAGTCATCGTGTAGGCCGCCCCTGACTCCGCGATCACCCGGATTACCTGCCGTAAATGTCGGGGCTGGTGGTAGTTGGGCTGCGAACCGTACCGTTGAACGCTCCTTTCGACCCGCCATAGGCGCCATATGAGAATGCCTAGAGTTCTATTTCATGAGAAAATTATGCTACTAGTAGGATACCAGGCCGCGAGAGCACTGACCAGATGTTAGAATATTTTGAGCTGCGGCGAGTGCAAAGAATGATGAATTCCAGGGAACAGTCGAGTTTGAAGCCAAGGTTATTCCCCTGTCAGTCTTGGGGCTTGCCTCGACTTGAATGAGTTTGATGGCTGTAGCTATCCCTCCCAAGTAAAGGACTAGAGAGGGTGTAATGACTAACCACCTGCGTGCATAAACAATCCAACATCGATAAAGCTGGTAATCGCCTTAGCCGGTAGTTTTCGGCAGCAACTGGGACAAAAGCCTGCATTTGGCAGACATGATGCAGCTTACCAAGACAAAATCAGCGATTATTCCAATTACGACCTGATCTACTGTCTATACCCCAATGAACGTAACGTTTAGTCATGACCTTGACCTTCATGAGTGAGAACACCACTCACTCGAGCAATATTGATCCACTCCCCGATGTTATGAAATGCCGCCTCGGAGTCTGTCGACCGAATGAACGCCTGGACATTATGCAACAGACCTATCGCCACATCGAAGGTACTGAGAGCAAAGAAGGTCATCGCTACTACGGCCATCAGCCAACGAATTTCGCTTGGTCGAACCCATCTCTCTTCTTGTCCGCTTCCTTTCCAGAGGAGTGTGCGAGCACAAAAGGCACATGTTACCAGATACACGCCATAGAGGAGAGTCTGGCAGAAATTCCCCAACAGCTGTGCGGCAGCAACGGGGAAAGGTTCGTTTGGTTGCTTGGTGGACATTCCTGTAGTCCACCTTCGCGGGTGTATTTGATTTTCAGGAGTGGGGCGATGGTGAGCGCTTGAGCGCCGATGGGCCAAGGGAGTAGCTTCGGGTAACTTGGGACACTCAATTTATAACCAGGCCTTTTATTTCGGGGAGCATTGGTTTATGTGCGTCTCGGGCCTCCGCCAGCCACAGGTCCACTCTTCTACTTGGTTAGGTATTTTTAGATACTTCCTTGATAACATTGAGTAATTATATGCCTGAAATCCAGAACTACGATTCTTATCAGTTCACATCTAACGAGCAAGCTATAATTAAATTATGATATGTTTCATTCAGCCCACAGTCTCTCACTCCTGTGAGAGCTGCATAATCTAGTTGGTATTCCATATTTTCACATCCCTTCATCCCGAAGTACATATTTTAGTTACAGGAAGACATACAGTTGGAGCTCAGGGGCTGGCAGTGGGCTTCATCTGATGGATTAGTATGATCGAGGTCTACGAGTGAAACGACTACCATCAATATAGCAGCACAGCGTGTAGTAATGTCATGAGATGAGACGACTTATCCTTACCAATCTCATTCAATACAAGGCCTGCTTCAGGGCGCAGAACTATTGTGCACTGTTCCTAATGCCCTGGTCATTTAACCCCATGATAATCATCTGGTGCTTATCTAGGAACTTAGCGTAACTCCCTACATCTTACTGACATATCACCTCTTGGCAACGGATGAACGGAAAAGGCTTCCCCAGGTCTTGGTAGCGTCTACGAAATATCAGCGCCCGGACGAATTTGTCCCCTCTGAATTTTCCTGTGCGTTGACATCAAAAGCTTCAAGTATCGTACTCGGCTGTCAGTGTCTACTCTAATGCCTGCCACCGGTTCACTTGGTTTCTGAAAGGATGGAACAGCACGTCTTAAGTCAAGATAAAGAATCAAAGATGAGGTCGTTTATAATATGAATAAGTAATAAGGAGAATTCCATGTGCACTGGACTACGTATCACAGAAAGGACAATATTTTTGCCTAGTATTCATAGCAAGGAGTACATGGAATGTTCGATCAAAGCTTGTAAAAGTCCAAATGAGATAGCCTGTGACATGGATTAAATTCCGGGACGCGTGAAACCAGGCAAGTTTGGCCAGTTGCCAAGTTGTGAAGGGTCTCCACCAATGCGAACCCATTGAGCGTGCGACGGAGTAGGTCCGTCTAAGATGAATAACATATGCCATCCAGGAGGTGAAACACCAGCGTTTGGAGGAGCAGTGATGGTACAGGATGTCCCGCTGCAGGAGAACGCGGGGAAGATGGTTCGAGCGCCCATGGTGTTGCCGTGCGTGCTCGATGTGGCTGGAGAGGGATTCCTGTGAGCCTAATGCCATCTCAGTATTCAAATAAACACACCTGCAACCAGGGAGACGCGAAGATTAGATATGGTCCCTTGGAATAGATGGATATTGGTAATGGTGTAATGACCATTATAGGCCCAGTCGCTTTGGGTAAGGTTGAAAGTAGGTTGTTTGAGTCCGGTGGCAAGATAAGGCGGAACATAGACCTATGAGAAGAGTGTTGAGCTCGCAACATCTCTTGAGTATCATCGTAGTCACTCACCTCGATACGGAACTCCTCGGGATTCTTGTCGTCTTGTGGATCAGATCCAGAGACCAGAATACGCGCATCAGGTAGCAAGATAGCTTCGGAGTGGTATAAACGGGCCACAATCGTGTTATTGAGAATAGACATGCGCTGGTTACGCGGGAGCGTGGGGTCATATAAGACAGCACCGAGGTTGGGGTCGTTGGCCAAACCGAAACCAGCAACACCCTGGACAGCTCCGTTCATGATCATAACGGTACCATCAGGTAGTGAAACCATGCATGCGAGAACTCGTTTGGAAGGCTATGAAAGGTTCATGAGCTGACTTAAATGGTTTCTCTCTTGAGAGGGTGACTTGCCATGCGCTCGAGTACCCATTGAGGCTGAGCTGCTTCTGGTTGAATGGACACACAGTTATCAGAAGCTTCTGCGGCGCCAACTGTTGAACCACCGCAGATGAGAACTTCTAGAGGATCAGTGTACGGAGCGTGTTGAGGGAGAGGAACTGCAGCTCCTTCTAGCGGGTAGGTACGACCAGCAAGGAAGTTGTTCACATTTCCAGGAATATTGGGTAGTTCTGTGATGGTATCGAAGTTGGCGGGTTCCAAGATACGAGCTTCGTTCCAGTATCCTGGGGAGACAAATGAGAATATGACGGCGTGAGTGTAGATATTTACACATACCGATAAAGAGATTCTGGCTAGGGAGGACGATGACGAAGGGGTACAAGTTATTAGGGTCCGTCCTCTGAAGCCAGGGGAGGTCGATGACGGTATCACCGCCATCGGGCTTAGGCAAAATCTCGAGGTTGGGCTGAGGAGCAGCATTACTACCAGTCTCTCCACCAATCACGAGCACGGATCCATTTGAGAGAATCGCGGCGGTAGGATACCAGCGTCCCCTCTGTGCAAAATCAGCCTGAGAGATCGATATTGATATGATAGATACAAACCTGCAAGGCGAGAGCGGGGTAGTCTTCTTCCCAGTCACTAGTAGAGTTAACCCCAGGAGCTCCGTTGGGGGTGAAAAGACGGACACCAAAGGTTGACTCGCCAGACCATCCACCAACATTGATCTGCCTGCCGGCCTTATCCGGAAGAATCACGCTGCCAGCACAGAAGACATCGGTCTTTACACCGAACAGCTCACGCCATGCAGCATCGAAGTTGTTCACCAAAGAAAGATCTAGTTCGTATGCACCGGTAGTGTTAGGGAATCTGTGCCACGATCCTTAGCAGTGACACCAAGCTCTGGAAGGACGATGCGCACCCTGTACCATGTTTTTCTAGGAATGTAACCTTGTTGTTGATACCGACGGTAGCAATGAGAGGAACGATGACACTGTACGATGTTAGATACTGTCGCCGCAACGAAGCGGAGATGAGGCCTACCCAGGAACTACGATAATAGGCGACACGAATGGTCAGGATCATGATTACAAACAATCAGTGATGACAGATCTCACCGAAGAACTACCAGGCATAATTTAAGTTCCTTGATAACGAGATATGAAGAAAAGAAACGCACCTCATACCAGCCCGTCACTTTAGGAGTGTGCCAGACGTTAAGGTCACCTTGCCAAGTATAGTAGTTCAGACGAGCGCCTCCACCACAGAGGTGAGTTGGATCGCCAGGGCAAGGGATATTGCAGTCAGCTTCACTACCAATGGTACCGTTCACAGAAGTCACATCGGTTATATCACCGCAGACTACTTTTGAGTGAGTTTCATAATACAAGCCCCGAAAAGGATCACGTACAGCATTGGATTCCGAACTGGACGTCGGACGCGAGTGCAATCAGGAAATGCCTGTCTCATCAATAAAATATAGACATACCTCAACACCAGCTGCGGGGTACCCAAATGCAGCACATTGCTCCATACAGATCGTAGCCGACATGTTCAGAGGCCATTCAATCATCCAAGGCAAAATGCGTCCACCCTGGACCTCGCTACGAAGTTCGTCAGACATAATATCAACATACGACGGAACGACAGAATGCTTACTGCAAACAACCAGCGTAGGTATAATTTCCAGGAAGGTTATCCTTTTGAGCCGTTGGGACAGGAAATACGGTGAGAGGACCCCGAGTGTAGACTGAAGTGCGAGCAGGTCCACCACAGGCCTCGCTAAATGCCATGCTGAGTGAGGGAGATTGTCACCGAACTAGGTCAATTCTACATACGTGGAGTTACCTCCGCAAGCCATGTTGCAAGCAGAATCAGGAGCGGCAGCGGCACCAGCGACAAGGTTTGGACCGCAGACTGAATTTAGATGCCCTGAGTGATACATCCACTTCGATATGAAAACGTCACTTACAACACTGAGCTGCGTAAGAATCATCAGTAAGGTGAATACAAGAACGCATCGAGGGAACAACTCACTGGAAAACTCGAGACCAGCAACTGTGAAATTTTGCGCGGCGCAAGTCTGGACACACAACTCAACCGTCATACTCTGACTATCCGGAATTTGTGTTTGAAGAATACGACCATTGGCATTGTCGCTATCATAACCTTGTCAGGAATCAAACGCCTAGGGACAAGAAGATTA
>JANIEX010000110.1:0-60105 GCA_027627405.1 Leucocoprinus birnbaumii | reverse complement strand
GTTGATACACGAGATGTCGTATGACCTGTGGCATGAATTCGGGAGTGGTGCGTAGGTATACGTGTGTGTAGCGAGAGTGTTCGTCAGTCGAATGGGTTCGTTCCCAGCCCCATCGGTAAGAGCTCTCGAGGTTGGCGGGAACGGTGTTGACGTAGTTGCCGTTTCTGTAGCAGTGAAGGAATGGGGCAGCTAGGTATATCGATGCAAGAGTTTGCGTGACAAATAGATCATCATCGATCGTGGGTGGGATCTGAAGGATTTCGTGGGCGCTAGAAGCGCTGGGGATCAGGGTGGGTCCTGCAGATGACGTGCTCATAACAATATGGGCCATACAACGCACACGGACATTCATACCACCAAACGTTGGAATTAATGTTGGAAGTTCTTCAGCAAGTTTGTTGCAATTAGCAGCATTATCCATACAAATAGAGACAAGCTAAAAGGTATATGCTTAGCGCATTCAAAGTCTATGCCAATAAATCACATACACGATCAGATAGTCTAAACCGTTTGAGACAGTTATGAACCTGCTGAGCAAGATATTTGCCTGTATGTCTCTGTTTAAGGCTGAGAGGCAATATAATATTAGAGAAGGCAAATTAACAAAGATCTAGGCTCACCGAATAAACTCAAGAACTGCTCGGAATATCTCACCTCTCTCATACCAAACCACAACTAGCCCGAGATATGCTGCAATGATTGGGGCACTCCAACCATCAAGTACAATATGGACACCATTATTAAGTTTCTACGAGAGGATTAGATTGATCATACATCAACATATGAAGTGCCATTACATACAAGGAAATGGTCCCTGACTGATCGGGACAGCTCCTGATGCAAAAGTAGAGTATCACGACTAAGCATCTCTGGTGTCAGGACAGAGGTGCCAGGGCGTAATAAATCAACCTCTGCTTTATACATAGGATCGTTGACGATATTGAATGGGCGTTGGTTCCGAGCACAGTGTAAAGCAATAATAGCACGGTGAGCAGCCTCAGAGTACGTAATTTTGACCACATTGCTAGATCTCGAAGCTTGTGAATGGGTAGCAATGCCCCGGCGTCTATCACAAGCTTTGATACCAGAGGTGAGGTTACCGGTGCCAGCGCTGGTTTTGAGTCGTGGGCGGCGGTGGGGAAGATGTCGATCGGGGTCAACTTTGCATGAGAAAATAAAAACAAGCTCCTTAGGTTGATCCTTGTCATCGTAAAGTCGTTCAAGAGAGATATCAAAATGTTCGTATGCAGGCGATCGGGCTCCTGCAAAAGATGCTGCTGTATATTGGTTAATAATGATAAACAAGTCAAAAAAGACTTATTTCAACTCACATATAATTTCTTCATCATCATGCTCCCATACCTCAGCATCTGACATCGTCTTGATAGATGACTCCTTAAACCTCTGGCGTTGTTTGACTGGAGAGAGAACCACAGGATAGTATGGTTCTGAATCTTCATCACCTGGGGGCTCAGGGGTGCGGGGGGCCTGTGGTGTGGTTTCGCGAGGAGTGGTGCCTCGACTGCCTACTGGGGTCCTAGATTGACTCCGGCCTCGAGCAGATTGGGGCCAGACCTGAGCAGGAATGGGACCAGACCCTCTAGATGTGCCTCTTCCACATTTTGGAGCCATTTCAGTTGAAAATACGGGGTCAGGGACGTCAGATAAGGGCTCTCGAGCACTCCAATAGCAAGGGACAAGGGGGGGGAATGCACAGAAGGGCAGGATGCCTTCGAACTCAGGGTCATCGCCATTATCTGGCCGGTTGCATCATCGGCCATCAATAAATTTCCATTTTCATACATTATTTCTATTTTTATTAACGGATAAACCCGGTTGCCTGCCCTATCCGGCAGATGGATGGATGGATCCGAACCGATCTGTCACGTACAGATGAAATCCAGCGGTTAGCCGGATGTCACACATCCGTCACAGTCCCTACGAATTTCCTTCAATTCCGTGATCCTGTTGACGTCAGAAAGAAACGCCATCACATGACCAAAACGCGCTCCGCGTTCACGTCTTGAACGCGTCGAGAACGTTACACGAGGCAACCACGAGGCAACCAATTCCTCCCACCATGAATTCCCACATAATCAATTCGCGTAGAAAATGGCATTAAAATTCGTATTTCGTCACAGTTCATGCAGATTTCAGTAAAACAACTCGTTACGGATCGTTAAATAAAGTGAGAGAGTGAGAGAGATTAGGGTAGAAGGTCCTTTAGGGCGAAGCAGGAAAGGGGAAGAAAATAGTACAGCTACTAATAGCATATACAAGTACAAAAAATGCGGGAAAAAATACGCGTAAAACACATGAGTGAGATCGATGATTGTAGGTATCGCTAGAGGTACAATGACTAGGTAAGAGAAAAAAGAGCAAACTGTTTCTTTGCGTATGATGAGAACAACACTGCAACAAGCACGAAAGGGTAAAGTAAGGAGTGTCACTTTTTAGTATCGGGTGATGGGATATTGGAGAACCATGTGAAAGGGATATCATCGAAGCATGGTATAAGTTACAACCGAAAGCTCGAGAGCAAGGCGATGGAGGGACGAAGAGAGCCTAGGGGAGGAAGGAAGCTTTGAGAGAAGTCTAAGATTGTCAATGAGTATGATGAGGCGATGACGAATGCAAGAGTCAAATGTCAAAAGTCGAAGCCAATGAAATGGAAGCAGTAGAAGTCGCCTAGGATCCAGAAGACAAAGGCGGAGATGTGCGTGCGCGCTGTCAAAAATGTCCAGCTAACGCGCACCAGAACCCGTAGCATTAGCAGTCGCGCGTTCCACCCGTGCTTCAGCCTGTTTCCTCAGAAACGACTTTCGTTTTCGAGCTTTACGTTCTTTATGAGCTTCTACTTCGGCTTTATATGCGGATTCTAGTTGAGTGTGAAGATGATGCAATTTTAGTCGATCATAGGATGCCTAAAGTCGAAAATCCGACTTTGAGTCTCCATAAACGCTGGAATGAGAGGAGTAAAACGTACATGTAGTTTGGCAGCAATATCAG
Source organism: Leucocoprinus birnbaumii (assembly GCA_027627405.1). Classification (NCBI taxonomy): domain Eukaryota; kingdom Fungi; phylum Basidiomycota; class Agaricomycetes; order Agaricales; family Agaricaceae; genus Leucocoprinus; species Leucocoprinus birnbaumii. The sequence goes on along the minus strand of JANIEX010000110.1, from coordinate 57,096 downwards.
TATACTTCAGTTCATGCGCCAACAACCTCTGAAACAACTCTTCCAGATGCTGTTCCGTCAATTTTTTCCGCCTCTCGACAAACTCGCGCAGACCAGTGAGGCGTTGTATCGTCCTAAGTTGACAACGTCAGAACCACTTCTCAAGTGAATCCAGAAGAAAAGTGACATACGTTCTGAACGAATACAACCGAAGCTCAAACTTCTCCTGCCACTCCGCTGACCGAATGTCCAAATGCGACTGAGGTATATTCCTCCTTCTATCAATTGCTTCTTGGACTTTCAATAAAGCAGCTTCAACGCGATATGTCACGTCTATATGTTTTTTGAGAAAATACACAGCACACATCCGGATGAAGAACTGTCAATTGTGTTAGTCCCGCCACATAAGAGAGATAAAAAGTACGTACATCTCGTAGCGCCAAAACATCCCGTACCCCAGTATCCACATGCTTCAACATCTCCAACAAACTCTGTACTTCCAGATCCATGACCTCCGACGACTCGTGCTGCATGGGTTCAGGTTCACTCTGCGGAGGAGCTGGGGGTGGAAGAGGAGGAGCTGGTAAAGCTGGGGGTGGCGGAGGCGGAGGGGGTGAATCAGGTCTAGTAAACGGAATATCCAGATCCATCGGAACGCCAAGCTGCACACCCAACCCGGTCCGATTATGTCGACGAAACGAATGCGAGGCATTCCCATTCGCCCTCCCAACACCAACTTCACTCAGCGCAGCAGTCGAATTCAACATCGTCTTTGGAATACTAAAATTAGTCCCACCAGGGGACAACACAACCTCTTCGACGCGTCTAGGTCTCGGCGGTGGCGTCGTACTGGGCGGCAAAGGACTCGTCACTTCAAAAGCCTCTTGCTGTATCCGAGGCGACTGAAATGTCGCCAATCGGTTCTGTGAATCAAGTCCTGCACTCTCCAACAAAGATCCATCTTTTCTCGACGATGTTTCCTTAGCACTCTCCTCAACCTCTTCGATTTTACCCGTCCCGCGGAAATACGCTTTCCCCGCAGCATCAAACGCCCAGGTTCCTTCTATATCATAGTACTCCAACGCGACAGGTTTAGACTTTCCTTTCGAGAAAGAAGCTGAAGGCGAGACACGAGGGGGTCGTCCACCAGGACTAGTCGGTGCAGCATCATAACTCCGTCGACTCCGCGTCCTGTGCGAAGGGAACGGTGCCGATACTGGTGGCGCAGCCGGTGGAGGAGGGGGGAGAGGAGACTGGGGAGGGGGAGTAGTAGCCGTGATATGGTTATGATGCTGGCGGTGCTGTTGATACTGGTGGTGCTGATAGAAGTCTGAACTGCCCGAACCCATATCGACCGGCGAAAGGGCGCCCCGTTGACGGCCCACCAAAGGCGTCGACGTCGCATAGACTCCAACAGGCGCACTATCATCCTCTGGCGAGCGGAGTTCAACTTCAATTTCTTCAATCTCCAGCGGATCACTCCCAAGCCTCTCTCCTCCTCCCTCCCCATCCTGCAGAAACGGCCTCTCGAAGAAATTCGAGTGGTAGGTGACTGTGTTCTTGCTGATGAGATGTGGCGTCCTCGTATCGCTTTCAGGGGTCCATATCTCCACTGTATCCGCTTCCCTTCCTCCGGGATGAGAGCGTCCGAGTCCCACACCCACCCCTCCGCCACCTCCACGCGAGCCCGTATTGATTCGGAGGCTGCGACTCGGTCTCTCGCGTGGTTGTTCGTTCTCCTGGTTGTCAGAGGGACGACTTCGGGCGCCGCTGTTGAACGAAGTTGATTTGTTGTGTTGAACTCCCTGCGCGCTACGCGTCAACGTTGGCGACTCGCCGCCGCCGTTCAGCGAGGCCTGTTCAGAGATGTAGAATCTGCTCGGCGTAGAAGCGTATGAGGATTGTTTCGTTGTCGTGGCCAGTGTCATGCCCGCGCTACTTTTCCTTTTCAACATGGGTAGCCGCGGCAGGGGTTTCGACGTGGCCGTCTTTGTTCTGGACATCGGAGTGGGCTGTGACAAGCCAGAAGAAAAAAGAAAAAGTGTTGGTACAAGAAAAGGGAGGTCGTCGCGCGCGTGCTAGAGAGCGTGAAGATGGAGAGTCGTGACGGAAGTCGTGAAGTGGAGTGGAGAAACCAGGCGGCAAGTTCGAGTTGCACCTGTCAGCTATCTTGTCAACTTATTCCGAGCTTTTGCCCACGGCACTTACCCCGCAGAACCAGCAACGCCCTTTTGTTCGCTGATCACCGATCTCTCCTTGTTCTTCTTCCACGACTCTCCCGTGGGTTGTTGTCGTATCTCGGGAAAAGAAGCGAAGCGCCTTTGTACGTTATTCTTTCGGACTCTCGGGGCTAGCAACGCGACCCTGCATGACGAACCGAAGAACCAAGTGTCCATATTATCACTCGACAAAAGATCGAAAAAAAATACAGAAAAAAACACTATGAACGCGTAATCAAGAAGGAACGAAAGATGGAAGCGAGAGATAGGCCATAAAAGCACTGCTCGAGTAGATCCCGTACAAAGTCAAGTGAAAAAACAAACATATCCGATTCATCATCGATCGTCCCTCCCACCCTGTCGAACGAATGAATGAATCTAGGAAAACGTCAAAAAAGCGACCATAAGTTTTCCAAGACACCTTTCACACTAAGAAAGCTCACCTATCAAAACAGACGCGTGAAATTCATGGGGAAGATATTCTTCCCTTCCACCCTTCTCGCCTCATCCAACAGTTCCCCACTCCACCACCCATCTTCGGGGGCAGCCGTCACAGCAATGATGTCACCCGCCTGGAAATCAAACTCTTCGTCAATTGTTGCCTTGTAATCATACATCGCCTCCACTACGAAAACAAAAAAATCAATTCAGTTCACTTTTCTGACGTCACGTCAATCAACTCACCATAGAACAAAATCCCAGAGTTAGCATTTGACCCTCCATCGTGTCCATTGGGTGCAGCAGGCGATACAGGTAAAGGAGCCCGCACAGAGGCGCTCGACTTGGTCTATTACGTGCGCTTGGAGACGCCGACGATGTGGGTGGATTCAAATCGTCATCGTAGTCAGGCAGCCAGGGCAACGGGTGTAAAGCCTGGATCCTTCGGGGACCCACTTTGCAGAAAGCGAGATACTAAATCAGGATCGGGTGGTGGAGAGGGACGAGGGGAGGCAAACACGCAAAACAAGATTTCTGGCACGAGCAATCAACGTTGGAATCGATCACCTGGGTGATCGAGAAGAGCCCAGGAAGACGGCGTATACACGCGCCTTGCCAAGCTAGAGCCGAGTTCTCGTCCAGGACGTTTGATCCTCGACAGTCAATCTCCCAACAAGGCACCGCCGCCGCCTCGCACCTGCAAAGACACGCCAAAAGAGTTGCTTAATTAGCAGGGTAGATGGTGGGAAGTAAAGTTCAGGCAGCGGCGGCGGCACGGAACAGATCGCCGGAGCGGCGACGGAGCAAACCTTGAGCTTGAGTGACAGCACGACCCGAGAGATTGGTCCAAGGACTGAGTGTGGGAAAAGCTGACCCAGGATAATGGTGCGCCAGACAGGTGGTGCATCTTGGACTTTGAGGCTCATCGCATCGTTCCTCTAATCCAGCCAAAGACAACTTAGAGCCACAACTCCTTCTCCCTCGCTCAGAAACATTCCTAGCAGCTCTCGATGGACTCGCAGACCCCGACCTTGGCTGGTGTGGCGGTCTCGTCAGCCTCAGTCGCTCCGTCCCCTCGCGATAGACTGTGAGTAGCATCAGTCAGTTCTGTGGTCACAGCACTTTGGGACTTCCGTCGGACAACCCGAGTCCAAGGCAATGGATCCACCCCCTCATATTTCTCATCACTTCCCTCCCATCTTCGCTTTGTCCCTCAATGACCATCCCTCACTTCCGCGACTGCTCAATACTTACCAGCAATACTCCCCACCATGCCAGAATATATGAACTTATAGTTCGCCAAGAACCCAAACAGGCCAGGATGTGTGGTGTCGGTGGAAAAGGTGCCCTTTCATATAACCGTGTTTTGACCACTTGCTTATCTCGCATTGTCACTGCTAGCCGACCGACGGCCAATCGATCCCCCACCCATCGTCCAGCTTCGTGTTATCGATCCACTCTCAACGTCGTCGTCCAATTCGACATCCACCGGTCATAACATGTCCTCTTCCTCCCATTCTCCACCTTCATCACCTCCTCCACCTGCGACTCACTCGCATTACCCCAACCACGAACCAGGCCCTCCCACAGACGCTGCGGCCTATGCCCAGTCATACCTCCAGAACCCATATTACTTCATGTTCGCTTCCCTCGCGAAACCCGACGATGACACGGAACTTCATTGGCTCAAGGACGGGCGCACACGGTGCACCACAGGGTCTGTCGTTTCCAGTCTATACCACTTGAAGGATCCGCAACATAACAACGAAGGTACGTACTGCGTATTGGGCGCCTAATGACAGCGGATAACCAACTGCATGCCTTATCAGATGCCGGCTTCTTCGTATTTCCCGACCTGAGCGTCCGGACAGAAGGCAGCTATCGGCTCAAGCTGAGTCTTTTTGAAGTCGTTGGGTGAGTGTTCAGATCCCCCTATCCACACTCCGAAGATTTTTATCTGGCCCTACCCGAGCGCCTGTCTTTTCCTTCACCACATTCTCGGGTCCCCTCGCCTATCTCATCATCTTCACAACCCCATCAGTTCTCATTCCATCCCTCGATCTAATCGACCATTGCTAATTTCAAATTCCCTGACCATCACATCTGCAGAAACAATGTCCGTCACTGCAAGTCCATCTATTCTGCCCCTTTTTATGTCTATACGGCCAAGAAGTTTCCAGGGATGGAAGGTCTGTCCGCCTTCGACTTACCTCCCACACTTAGTCTCTCTTTTTCTCACGCTGTATTCACAGAGTCCACACCACTATCATGTTCCCTCGCAGACCAGGGGATCAAAATCCGCATCCGCAAGGACATACGCGTTCGGAAACGTCCAAACCCGGCGATGGAACAGCCAATGTCAGTTTCGTTGACATCAACACATCAACAATACCCTTCCAACGCTCTTCCGTCATCTTCCAACCTTGCTCAAGCTGGCTCCCAGTTATATGATGAACGGGATGACGGCGGCGACACTGGGAAGAATAAACGTCACAGAACAGAGGAATACAACTCTGGAAACAGCGGAGGCGGAGTCATGATGAACGTGAACATGGGTGCTGGTGGAAGCAGTATGAACGTCATGGGAGGTTTGGGAATGGGCATGGGCATGGATGGATCTTCAAACGGTGCCTCCATGCACCAGTACCAGCAACCCAGCTACCCTCAATCGCATCAGCAAGGGACGTGGCCACCTCAACCACCTCCATCAGGCGCTCCTCAGATTATTCCTCCCCCTCCAGGTGCTTCGGGTATTCCTCCCACCTCAGCGTCGTCCACCAGTGATTCAGGTCCAAACACTACCAACACAGGCAACGGCGGCAGTACACCGTCGGTTATTCCACCACCTCAAGGAAACACACCTGGCCGGCTCGCGATGGGTGTGACTATCCCTGCCGGGATGGACCTTGGAGGACCTTCAGTATACGATGGACGCGGTGGAGGATACAACCCTCAACCTTTTGATCCTCCTGCGCCTGTCTCTGGCCCCACAGCCGGACCTCCATCTCAAGCTCAGGCCCCGCCGACTGGGGCCCCGCCGCCGCCATATCCGACATCACCCTCTGTCCGCTCAGCAGCAACAACAACATATCCTCCTCCACCTCCATCGCAACAGCAGCCATACCCTACGATGCAACAGCAACCGCCGCAGCAACAGCAGATAATTCCTCCACCACCTCCACCTCAAGCCCATCCACATCCTCACCAACAACCGCAACCATATGCTCCCAATGGTTCTGCCACGACACCTGGAGGATATGGTCATCCTCCTCCGCATGGCGGCGGACCGCCCCACTATGGTGCGCCTCCGTACACCGGGTCGTCAAGTAACGGAGGAACTACTGGTCAAATGTCCGTCGATCAACAGTGGAACCCCGGTGGGCCTACTGGGCATCCACCCCAGCCTCAGGCCTACGAGGGTTATTATTCCCAGCAACCCCAGCCTCAGCCTCAACCCCAGCAGCAATACGGACCTGCTCCCGTTCCACAGCAGCAACGATACGATTACGCGAGTTACCCTCCACAACCTCCTCAACCACAGCAGCAACAGCCTGGCTATGGAGGATATTATGACCAGCAGCAGCAGCATTACGGCGGCTATGCGTATCAAGCGCCACAACCCCAGACCCAGCCGCAACCGCAGCCGTATCAGGCACCATATAACACACAAGGTCATTTGACGTCTCCGTCAGGCCAACAACCACAATACGATTATGGTCATCAACACCAGCAACAGCCCATACCTCCTCCACCAGCGGCTCACCATCCTCACGCTCCTCCTCCCCCTCAGCACCCGCAACCACAAGCCCCTTACCAACACCCTCATCCCCAACCGCCACCCAATCCTTATCAACACGCTCAAGCACCCCCGGTGATGCAACATCAGCAGCAGCAAGTGTACGGACAACCTGCAGCTCCTCACTCCGGCGCGTCTAGTACGCCTACGGCTGGTCCGCCATCGTCGATCCCTCCGCCTCCTGGCGCCACATTCCTTGGCAATCCACCTTCCAATCCATCCTCAGCTGCATCCACGGTTCCAAACGCTTCCGTCACATCACCCACGGCTCGACAGCCATCGAATACCGCAATATACCATCAAACCCAGCAGACCTCAGTTCAGCCTCCATCGTACCCATATGGTCAATATACCCCCACGAGTCCCCCGCAGCAACCTCACACCTCGGCACCCTCGGGCACATCTCAGCCCGGTCCGCCTCCAACGGGCTACGGAGCGTCGAGTACCGGTTCAAGTCCTGAGTGGAATGGATATACCCAGCATCATCAACAGGCTCAGCAACAGTGGACGAGCGAGGGATTCTCTCACGCATCGCGTGGCGCTCAACTTGGTCCTGACCGAATCCAACTAGCGCCATTACGACACCATTCGTCGGCCCTCTCTGTTGCGACCTCAAGCGCGGGTGCGAGTCCTGTCATATCTTCTGCTCACAATGGTTCCACACCCGATGCGTACGTGGGACGCTCTAGACCTTGATCTTTTGATACTGACGGTTACAATAGTCACGCTGCATCTTACTCAGTCATTCAGCTGAGAAGTCCAGGGCGTGATAATAACAAGATGCTCCCACCGCCCTCTGATTTCAGTCGTGACAGGGATCGAAGAGGTAGCTTGACTGATCAACGAGGAGCTGGAAAGAAGAACCCTTTGAGTATTGGTAGTATAATCTCAAATTCGAATGACAAATAGAAATGTCGATCTATGTAGGAATTAACTTATCCTAGCTGTTGCCTGTGCCTATCTTGTTGCTTTCCTAATCCTGCGAGAATCATATTTTGTAACGCTACCCCATCGTCCTATTTTGTAACTTGAATAAATACTCGAGATTCAGTTGCAACTTCGCTCACCTGATCGAGCGACCAAGTGAAACATCCGCCCATGCCTGACTCTTTGGCGAATTTGGCCTTGTCGAACAAACTCCAGGTATCATCGTAGGTCACTACGGTCGTTCGGGCTTGATTGAATACGAACTAGATGGGGAGTTTGAGTGCCCGGATCGCAACGAGGAAAAATACTGACAGGAGTGTTGCTGCAGTCATCCCAGCCCATCGTATACCCATTCGCTCCATCATAGGTGCCGTCAGACTTCTTATGCAGGACTCCGGTCAACAAGAGTTGATTGAAGGATATCTGTTGTCCCCAAAGGTGGCTCAGATCTCCAGCAGGCATCGTTCCAGTTCCAGGAATAAAGGAGGGTGGGCCTCGGGGGTGTGCAATCGGGAATAAACCAGTTTCTTGAACTGGCCCAAAACTCCCGGACAGCTTTTTCGCATTGCTGCGAGAGACATAGCCATATAGTGGAAGTCCAAGCAGCAACCGTGAAGCCGGCATACCAGCCTTCGTCCACTGGGCGTAAGCAGCCCTAGCATTAGCCTCAGGCTGCTTGCTAGTTCCACAGCGGTTCTCTAATATATAAGATCTCAGGCTCGCAGTCATAAACAATTAGGTAAAACTCACCCAAAGGCGCATTTGGACCTGGAGGATCCGAAGCACCAAAGACGTCATAATTCCTATCGAGTGTGAATCAGAACGTCTCAACATATCGCAGAATCATAAAGAAATGCTTCTACATAATGTTTACGAAGTTCATGTACTTGGCGAATTCGGCGACGTTTCGCAACGGTTTGCCATCGTTTCCCTTCCAAGGCATATGCGTCACCGCGGCAGAGATAATCCTCGTTGAACCTATCAACGATGTCGGTAATTCAATCTGAACAGCAAAACATTACGTACCAAGTGCACCCCTCAAGAGTTTAATTAAACTTAAAAGATTTGCTGAATCGGACGGAGAATGAGGGTTTCCAGAGCCACTGTCGTTTGGATATTCCTGGTTTCGTTTTGAGCTGAGAGCAGAACCGTATTCACTAATAGTAGCTTACCCAGTCAATGTCGATACCTGAAGGGATTATCAGTGATCTATGCTCAAAAANAGTCGTGCCACTCACCATCTAGACCAAAATCATTAATGATCTTGACGATCCCGTCACAGAGCTTAGCTCTGTTGGAAGACGTGGAAACAGCTTGGCTCATCCAGTGGCACCCCGACCAGCCTCCTGTCAGGTTCTTTCGGCTCAGGAAATTTCAAAGAAATGAAAGCAGACGTAAACACCCACCCATCGATATAACGATTCTAGTAGTATTTGTGCCTGAGCGAGCCGCAGCGACCAAGCGTCGTAGCACCTCCTTACTACCGTCTTCCCAGTCGATACCTGCAACGCCATTAGGGGTAACGAAACCTACAGAGATTGCATCAGTACTATTAACCACTTGATCGAGGGCCTTACGCACAAAACCATATGATGTCGTATTTGGAAAAGGCGACCTTCTCTGGCTCTAGAGTGCCAGCAGCCCAGCTGGGATAATACGCTCCTGCGATTGGTGCAGCTGACTCAGTTATCTCTATGCCGTCTTGATCAGGTTCGGACTTAATAGCAGCGACGCGAGATTCTGGATTGACGGCAACGCTAGCCAGGGCCCTGGATTCCATGCGAACGACAGGGCATGGTGCTCGATCTGTGGCGCCCCGAAAGGTGCAAACGGGCCTGGAGTCAAGAATTGAACTAAAATTGGGTGATCTTGAATCTCGGCAGAGAAAAGTAGACTGTGTATATAATGGGCGAGCCCTTCTTTTCTCTCAGCGATGAGTTCGTCGTTAACCCAGCCTGAAGGAACGAGATTGGTGAATGTATGCTTGGCGGGGAGCGGGTAAGGGTGCCTTAAGGATGTATGAAGCGCGACGAACTGCATATATGCGTGAGCTGAATGATGTATGCGCTCGAAATCACTGATACCTCTGAGAAGCGTCGCAATACTTCGTAGCGAGCTCCGTTGTCTAGAGTGACCGCCAAGATATAAAGGACGTGCGGCTGGGGTGTCGATGAGGTCGTATGCCCAGTGATGCAAACTCTGTTGAAGATAGGCATGGTGGTGGTACAAGGGAGAGGATGGTATGCGACAGATTGGGCAGCGTATACGGTTTTATAGGGCTGGAGCAAGCTTATACGATACCGAAACAAGAAAGAAGATTGCCTAATCGAGTGGCGCACATCCTCCGTCATCGATCATCGTCAAACAATCGTCAATTCACCTCTATTGGCACAATTAACATATGAATCATACTATTACAGGTTGGGTTGGTTATATGCAGTCCAAAGTCAATGTTTCGTTAACGAACGGGCATCAGATAAACCTGGCAGATAAAGGCGATTAAGAAGTGTCGTGCCTTTGGCATGTTGTCGTACTCACTGCGAGCTCGCGCGTTTACACCCTTTTCCTCGACAGGGGATAGAGATGTTGACATCGTGGATGTTCCTTGAGAGCTTTGTGATTGGAATTGCATTGCACTCAAAAGCTCTATATCATGAGGTTTTGATAGCTCATAGCGTAGATGCCGTCTTCCGTTGAGCCTACCAGTATCAAAGAAATCAGATAGGTCTGCGAACGATAGGGAAGTCCAATTACATTGCCAAAACGGAGTTCGCATAAACTGGAGGGGGATTAATTCAGTCCCTTTTAATATCAAAAAGGATGATTTCACTGACGTTTAGAAGTCGAGAACGTTGCACCGATAAAGAGCAGTACGTCTGGTAGAGCTGAGTACTGGGGAATGGTGTTAAAGTTGGTATTACGGATGCCAATTCGAAGTCACATGCACTTACAAGGATCATATAAACAACAGCAATGATCCTGATCTTCATATGAGGTCGTATAGACTTGGAGAAAGAAAGCCACGCACGTCGTAAGAAGCCCAGAGCTGATGAAAAATATGATGATCTTCGATAGCACGATGTTGCTAGCCGCTCGAACACCTTTGATCTTGATCTTGCTCTTGTGTAACACGAAACACATCCCAACCGTGATTCCAATATCTACAACGCAGGTGACACCAAAAGCGAAGTAGAGAACCCACTGGGCATCTACTTCAGGAGAGGATATCGTACGAGTCTCAATAGATCCTCACCTGAGCTCCGGAAGCAAAGTCGAGGAGTAACTTTGCTTGTTGCCTGGTCCGCAATTTGTTCAAAGCGTACAACCAACAAGGTGATATTAAACTTACAGCTCGAAAAGAAAAACTAATGGACGACAGAGTCAAGAAGTTTCCCCTGAGCGTTTATAACTTGTACGAACCGATGACAGCAGCTATGTTGTCAAGTCAGCCCATGGCGCCTAAGATATCGTTCTACGATGAACGCACCTAATGCCAAAAACCCTCCCACTATGGCCGAAAGCTTCAGGGAGAATTAGCCGTAGGAGATGAAGTTAGATGTGTGTACCGACTTGTGTGATTGCCCTAGCAATTGGTCCGAAGTCTATGCTCTTACGCGTGACTACAAAGTGTGAGGCAAGTTCATTGAAATCGTAAACTGAAAACTCACATAAATATATTCGAGAGAGATAAACCCTATCATGAGCACAACATGGTAAATCATTCTTCAAGCTCGTTCGCAAACAAATTGGGCGATTTACCCTTGAACGAATAGCATTATAAAAACCTATTAGGTTTGTATGATCAGAATTGGTGATACCAACTGCGGTACAGCTCGGGAGCCTTACATGAAGGTAGCCAACGGCCTGCCAGCTAGAAGTCAGCAATCGTGGTTGTCGGCATCAAACATACGCAGACCTTGATGCTCCTTTGACGGATCCGAGTTCTGGTGTCAGAAGGACATTCTCCGAGGCTCGGAAAGGACTCACCAGATGACCGGCGCTTGCGAGATGTCGTTCCCAAAACCCTTCACTAACCAGGACCACATGAGGTGTATTGAGAAGGCAGAATGTAGTGTATCTTCTAAACTGATCCAACCATTATTGTCAGACTGTTTGTGCAGAATCAAGGTACGAAAAGGGGCTACCAGACAAATGCAACCTAGAATGCGAGGTTATTGTTTTTGAATTTGAATGAATGCACAAGGAGAAAGCTTACTGTGGCCTTTAGGATTCGACTATCCTCTGGGTATATCTTATAGTATTGATTAACTTGAGAAAGGGTTATCCCATAGAGCCTGATAGATAAAGATACTGGGTGAGCCTTTGAGAGAGCAATAGAACAGAAACACAGACTTACACGCTACCACCCACAAAAGTGAAAAACGCCGCTCCCAGTGTCTTGCTCACTTCATCGGAGAGGTCCACGGCCATAGCGATGTAGGGGAACGATGAATGCAACAAGCCTGGTGTCAAGAATGATCTCCATTCATATATCGGAAGCAACCCGGCATTAAGAACCTTATTGCCAAAGACAGTGAAGACTGGTCAAGGAACTCCCGTTTGGCAGTTGATGAACACATGCTTCTTGGCTCATCCAGTTTTGTCACTCGTGAGATTAATCAGGATGCGAGAGCAACAAGAAGCCCACCCATATACCTGTTATCGGTCACTTATGTACATTTTCCCATTGAGTGCTGTGCCAATTTTATTTCTTTTCCATCTACCCCACAGCCTTCACTGGTATTCCGTAAGGACGTGTAGATATCCCCAGGTAGAGCGGAATTGGAGCCAAGAACAGTCGCGGGAGGAATGGTTCATGAGAACCTTTCGTTCATCGGTGGTGAATGATCTATATGTTCGCTACGAGCAGCTTCGATGCGACCGAAATAACGCTCCCGTGGACGAGCGTCATCCTGAAATCTCAGGCGCGCATCGAAAAAATCAGAAGGGAGAGATGAGAATACTACTGTAATTATAGTGCAGTGAGGGACCGACAGACTGATGATTGAGTGCTGAAATGAATTTATGTCCGGAAAATGAGTCAAAGTTGAGTGTTGAACATTCAAACCGTCGTTGACATTGCAATGGTAGCACTGGTAGCTTGAAGAAGTTAGGTCAGGTGCCCTTCGAGCGGAGCTGCCAGGGGCCGTCGGAGCACTTCCCGCCGCGTGATGGCCGCGATCCTGGCGGAACCCAGCATGAGCGCTTAAATCTAACCTGAACTTGGCTATAGTCGGGAAACTCGGTCATTATCTGATTAAAAAACTAGGTTCATCCCAAGGTCAACGCTACAAGCTTGTAACAAAAGGAGAATGCTCCAATCCAGTGACGCCCAGGTTTGAAAGCCGACTCCGAGGCCGAAGTTATTACCCTTCCAGCTCTAAGTCCTAGAATGCACTCAGTTCTAGAATGCAGTGATACGAACCTCCGACGCGGAATCCGAGCACCCGAGAGATACAGATGCCCGGTTTTCAAAGATGCTCAAGGAAGAGGACATGTTCATAGCTGCCTTATCGCGAGCGAGCGATGCGGAATAGATAGTAGGTAGATGCAATGCACGTACTCGTCGATCAGATGTACACATTGGCATTTGTGGAGATTTCACGAGCTTTATGTGTTATAAATATCAGCCCCTTGGGCAAGTTCTGCTGTTCTTATTTTAATATTGAAGGAGTAGAAGGCGCTACGTTCAATCTAGAGCCGACACCCTCGCTATGATGTAATGATGTGATTTTACCATGTGCAGATTAGTCCTATGCAGCCCACTAGCGATACGATTTTGATTGCCGTAGCTACAGTGCTTAGATCTTCAGCTGAGGTAAGGTCTCGCTGACAGAGTAGTGTACTTTGATACCAATGCCGTCGGGGTCGACATTTTGATTGTCGATCACCATTCTTACAATCTAACCTCATCATTAGCTCCCAAAAATTATTTACGGAAGAGGTGTTCGTGAAGAGCGTGCTAAGCTAGAAGACCTCACGCTACCAGAGCCATAGACTCTTCTGAGCTTGATCGAAAGCTTTCTGGATGAACAAGGCTTTCATGATGACAGCGTGCTGAATAGAAGACTAAGTAGTAGTGTCGATGCTCACCTTCTACCCGACACGTGGTTTGACTGCCCGAACCCTGGGGGTAACAGAAGTTGGTTGAAACACTTTTTGAGACAATAGACTGTGTGCAACGCTAGCCTCAGAGGGTCCACCGACTACTTCGCAAACTATGGCCTTAGTGGTGAGCTGTGATGAGGCAATCAGAACTCGACTACATCATGCAGTACAAACCACTACTTTTAAATATAGCCGGCCTGTTGATATAGTTCTAATAATATCTTGTCAGCCTTCAATCCTACTTATTTTCTTTCTTCTCACAGAAAGCCAACTATCCTTCAAGGTTATCATCTTGATAAAATCTATGGACATTCCATTGTGATGCGGCGAGCTGCTAGCGAGCCCGAATGCCTTGCAGAGGCTGAGTGGCGTCCAGCTCGGACACTTCGGCTACTATAGACTCGCGATGACAAGAAGCCGTACTCTATCTTATAGGAGCGATTGGTTTTGTCTCATTGATGATGAGCCTCAATCTTGAGTTACTTATCTAGTCTGCTGTTTTAAAGGTCTTGCGCCGAGGTTCGGTGCGGCAGAACTCTTCAACTACTTATCATGGACTATAGACTTGTTGTTCTTCTCCGGGAGTATGTTTTATGCGGCAGAAATTGGCCCTCCTTTGTCTGGGAACATACCTTTCAAGCCTCCAATCTTAGCGGCCAGGAATAGCACTGATATTATTTTGAGCCGGAACATGGTTATGAAGAAGTACAGTCTCTGATAGGCAGTTAACGTATGTCCATACTAGCACCTCACATGGTCTAACAAAGCGTCATCCATGTTTCTATACCCTCAAGAGTATTTTGCCCGAACAAAACGGGCGTTTTTCTTCACCGACAGGACCCTGCCTGCCATACCTTCGATGACCTCCAATTAGAACCCCACTCTGAGGCTTGGCATTCCCAGAAACAAGGAGAGGCATTAACAGGACCCTCCAATCTCGGCATCAGAGTTGACTATGGGTAGACCCCTAAACCCCATGATGGCTTGAGTCAATAAGATATGGGGCAGGCACCAACCGCAGAATATGATGAAGTCATTGATGCCATTGGCCGTGGGATTTGATGTCTGATTTCCAGTCTACACATTTATACATATTTCTCGCTACAGACCTTCATTCGGCTCGAACGCAGTCGAGCGCTGATTTCATGAAAACTGTCATGACGATTCCCGAGATCTATCATGTAGATCTATTGTTCAAATCTTCTATCCAGCCACGAGGCGATTGAGCCGATCAAGTGCCGGCAGCTAAGTACGTAGCTCCTTGGCGAACAGACTGACCGGGAACTGGTCTCACGCATCGGTTATAAGGCACGACTCTGTCGAAACTTCCCCTTGGCCGTTCAAGTCCACTCCCTCCTTCATCCATGATGGGAGCCACAGCAGGAGAAAGCCCTGGAGTGGCTCTCGCTTCGCCTTTTATTGGGTTCACTGTTGGAACAGCGTACGTCCGCTTCTCAGGTCTGTAACATAATTTACTGAAGTGAACTGCAGACTTTTTGGTATCACTTTGACTCAAGGCTATCGGTACTTTCTCCGATACCCAAAAGACCCACTATCATGTAAGATTAAGGTACGGTCATGGCATCATCCACTCGCTTACCGCCCACTGAAATGGCTTTAGGTGGCCGCGGTCTGGTGTGTTCAATGACAAGGTCCAAAACAAGGACTAGTCTGATTGGACTTGAATCTTGCAGCCTCCTCGATTTCTTGCACTTCGTCTTCACTGTAGAGATGATGTATACATTTCTTATCTCAAACTTCGGCTTAGCCGAAGCCTCGACGAGAAACACCTGGTGCGAGAAGCTCCTGACCCTCGGCATATGTGACACTGACGTCAAGTACTTCGTTCTAGGAGCTTGAAGGTAATCGCAACATCTTAGACTTGGCTGACCTCTATCTGATTCTTGGGTTCTCCGTCGATGCAGGCTCTAGGAACTACACAAGTACGAGGATTTACTACTCTGATCTCCTTAATCGCTAAATGCCTGGCTCCGGTAAATTGTATAGGCGGTGCTAATTATTCTTGTACAAATGTGGGTTCACCAGTCCAGAATTAGTAGAAAGGAGGCATCGTGTTAACCTTCAATCGATCCGCTGCAAAAATAGCGTCTACCTCAGACGGATACAAACCTGTGCGTGCATTTTGGCACTTCAATAGCTGGGAGAAGCTAATGCGCATTGAATGTCTAGTCTCGAGCATACCAGCACTGAATAGTAACGTCTTTGCGAGGTTCATGCAGGCACGGCAAAGGATACCTAAAACGTGCAGTATCGAGGCTGAAATTAGTCTTTCCGTAGGTTTTGGTATGGATTGTTGGATTAGCTGCCGTTGGTAAGATTTTCACCCGAAAACAGCTTCTCTTGTGAAGTCTGATGTCATTTATAGGGCTTGGCGTTGGTACGAGTTTGGTCTTCATTTTTGATGTAGCTCTCGATCTGAGTGATTTTGGATTATCAGCCTTCTGCTACGAATTGTAAGTCGCGCCGAGTGTCCGAAAGGATCCCGTTCACATGCTATATGGAAAGGCAGAAACTAGACGCCATCTTGAGTTTCGTTGGAAACTCTGAGGTAGGCAATAGCTACACCTCTGCCGATGGTTGTTGATTACCTCTCAGTGGATTGTTTATATGGGATTTGGTGCTACAACGGCCATTGACATCGTTATCACTGCGATGCTGTGCCTCGTGTTGTACAAGACCAGGATGGATATCGGAGTCGACTATATCAGCCGACGAAGTGACAGGCTCTTCCGAAGCTTAATTGTTTATGCAGTGGCTACCGGGATTGTAACGAGGTGAGCTCCCCGTTTTTTGAGGACTGCCTAGCATCGTGTTTACCTTTATTTCGGCAGTTCTATTTCTCTCCTAGTAATTATTGTGGTATGTGAACCATTCAACCTTGCCGCTAGGCGAAATTTTTGACCACCATCATTCAGTATGTAGCACGCCCGAACAGTCTTTTTTACCTCGGCATCACCTTCTCGGCTCCCCGAAGTAAGTAGTCCAGTCCATCTCTTTTTCGCCCAGCTCGATGGTGAATGGTTTATAGTATACACCAACTCTGTTTTCGTCATGTAAGCCCTTTGATACCGCAACCTCTCACTTTCTGACTCGCAAATATCTAGGCTGGATAGTATTCGTCGACATGTCAGTGGTGTGGACGTCGTGGAAGACTTGGACCACTTCAGAGAATCAAGTGAACTTGTGTTTAGAGGGCCAGTGTCAATGCCTTCAATCCGAGCGCGAACTACGAGGCGAAGCACAACAAATGTCGACACTTCGCTGGCGAGTGGGGCAAAACGAGCACACAAAATCAATCTGAGTACCGGTAGCACGGATTCGGATGCGTCTGATGGCGACATTGAAGCACAGAAGACAAACCTCCTCCCTGGGCAAGCAAATATGAGTCTGTATTCTCCCTACTACAGCCCTTTGGAGGCGCGGAAGAGGATGAACTCGATGTTCAAGGTGCAAGCTGAGCCAGAGGAAATTGGTGACCCCGGAAGCTGGATTAATGTATGGAAAGGTTGGTCCTCGTTGCATTCTCCGTAATGACTAGCTTAAATATGATCTGTTGAAACAACAGCTCAGAGGAGGTGGTGGTTCGGTTGGCCCGTAGATCGACGATCATCATTATGAATATCATGATATAATGGTTCCTTTGTAACTCGCTTCGATTGCTTTGACGTCACACTTCTCTCAAGTCTGTCTACTTCAATAGCACATGTCTGTACAACACTCCGCAAGGCAATAGCATGCCACCCATTATCCCGAAATGGCTTCCGAGACTAGCATATGACGGACTGGATTTGTGCATGCAAGGAAAACAGCACAGAGTAACAAAGCAAGATCAGTGGTGTGCTGATGTCACTGGTCTGGTTAGAACGTGAGAAACATAGACTTTATCATTGACCTCGATGATAGACACGAGCTTTCTACCATCTCTGCAGCAGTCAGACATCCACCAAGCTATCCAAGTCAGTCGACACCGAAATCCATCCCTAAAACCCATCTGAGTTCCTCCCAGCTCATCCTCCAAGCATATGCGCCGACTCAGCTCGCATCCCCGGACGACCTCAAACGACTCCAGCACGAGCTTTTTGAAATTCAGAAGAGACCAGAGGCATGGGGTCTTGTAATACCGCTCTTAGAGCATGTAGATCAGAACGTGCAGTTTTTTGGAGCACACACAGCTCAAGTCAAAATTGCTAGAGATTGGTATGACGAACTGCTTCATAACTATTGATGAAGTTTTGACTTTTCTATAGGGATAGTTTTCCAAAGGATCATGCAGAGTCATTGCGAGACCTCATGGTACAACTGACTGCTCACTCCATCGCGTCTGGTCGTAGCAAGTTTATTTTACGAAAGCTGTTTGTCGCAGTACGTGCCTGCCCAAAGGAGGAAAGGCATTCTCAGCTAACGGAGTCTATTCGTTAACAGCTCACTTCCCTTGCGCTCAAGCTCGTTCCAGGACATCCGACAAAATGGCCTGAATGGATAATGGCTTGTGTCACCATGTTCTCCGGCCGTGGCGCGCCAACGGAACAGATTCACGATTTTTTGGGAATCGTAGCTGAGGAAGTACCGAATGCCGATTTACTTGGGGCGAGCAAGTACGCCGTATTTCAACCAGATCCTAATGGTTTATGCAACTGAAATATTACTCCAGGGCTCAGATGTCGCAGTCACTTATGGATGCTATTCCGATGGTGGTCCAGGCAGTCACCTCCTCAATTTCTCCTACCACGCCACCACACCAAATCCAGTCTGGTTTACGTTGCTTGCAAGCTTGGATGACCATCCTACCTACGAAGTACTACAGTATAGCTCTCGTTTTGTTCTGAGGCTTACTTGATTCATCTAGTGATCTTACGCCCATCATACCAATACTTATATCTCTCCTCAATCCTGGCCAAGAAGACGTATTTATCGCAGCATCTGACGCATTACAAGAGATCCTTTCCAAATCAGCATTGTCCGATGGTTCCGGCTCGCGCACCCTCACCGAACCGCTCCTGTTCTGGCTTGATCGCGTTGGAACCATCATCGTCCGCGAAGTCGTATCCTCAGGAGAAGTCTCTCCTGTCGCTCGTTCTACATGCAAGCTTATTGCAGCCTTGGGTGATCATTCTACATCATATCTTGCAGCAAATGTGGCTTCACGCGTTGTCACATCCATCAACGTTCCTCCTTCGCTCCAAGTCGATCTTCAACCTCCTGCCCAGAGTCAACGAGCACAGATACCGAAATCACATCTTGTGCACTCTTTCCTCCGACTCATGCTGGCTTTCACCGGACTTCCTGGCTACTTCGGTGTTGACGAGGATGAAAGCGAGATGACACTGGGTTTCTGGTATTTGTTTCAAGAGGCACTGTGGAGTGTCGATTATCACCTTGAGGACGCGTCAGGTGATGTCGGAGAGTTTGCGGAGACTGCGCCTGGTGGGGATGCTCGAGAGAAGGAACAGGTCAGGGTTGCGAAAGCGGTCTATATAGAGCTCGTGCAGGTTCTGAGAAGGAAAGTTGCTTTTCCACCTCAGGGATCGGGTTGGAGTAAAGGTGTGCATGTAGCTTGGACCTTGACACGCACACTCACCTGCTTTCTTAGATCAAGTGGAAAAATTCCAAGTGTGAGTTTTGGGAGTTTTGTAGATCTAGACTGACGTTCAAGTTCAGGTATCGGAGAGACGTGGGCGACACTCTGATAAATGCGTACGTTCTCGTGCAACTACAATTCCAAAAGCTTACCCTAGCTTCAGGTATTATGTCTTAAGAGAGGATATGCTCGGATACTACGTGAACGACCTCGTTCAGCGACTTAATGCAAAAGGCCCAGATGACGGATGGCAGGTAAGTCGGAAGGATAAGCTGGCGCATATACCCTGACGTTGCTACCAGGATGTCGAAGCGACCCTACATTGCATCATGTCAATACAAGAAGCGATCGACCTAACAGACAGCACTCCACACCTCCCTCGTCTCTTCGGTCCAGAGGTTCTTGGACGTCTACCTCAGGATGGTCAAGCCAGGGTTCGAAGGACAATGCTCGGCGTAATTGGTACGATGGGCGCCAATTTTCAGCATTCACTTTTTCACGTGTTATAGGCGCCTATTCCTCTTGGTTTGCAAGCCTACCGAACCACTCTACTCCACCTTCAAGAGCCGTAACTCCGGGACTGACTCCGACAGCCACCCCTCTTATTCAACCCACCCTGCCCGAAACATCAGACCAGTCCTTCCTCCTCCCACATCAGCCGCAGCCCCAGACGCCATCGCAAGCCCAGACATTACTCTTGGCAGCGCTCTCCTATGTCGCTAACGCGTTACCTAACCAGGGATTGTGCCTTCAAGCTGGCGTTGCCTTGCGCAACTTGTGCGACGCCAATAGGAAGGCTTTAGCGCCACATATAGCAGCATTTGGAGAATTGCATAATGGCTTAGGTAGCATTCCGGTGAGCTTCTTGATTGTTTTGCTTGGGTATAATGTTGAATTCCATGCCAGGACTCCGAGAAGGGCAAAGTCCTTCAATCCATTGCCAGTGTCGTACAAGCGTTGCCACCTGAACAAGAGATCCCACCACTCGAGGTACCTATGCCACTTATATTGCGTCCCCTCATGTTGATCATATGTAGGCGATCGTCAACCCGATTGTTCAGAAACTCGCCGAAGCGCTCCAGCTAGCGGCGTCGGTGTGTAAATCCGTTGCATTTGACTTAGCTTAAACCCTGATTGATATGATGATTAATCAGCTACCTGAAGATGCTAGAGCACTCGCAATTTTACAACTTGAGATCTTGTCAGGGGTTGCTAAGGGATTGACTCACATCAGTGAAGGATTGCTGGAGAGTGAGCTCGAACCTGCGGAGCTAGAGAAGGTCAACCAGGCGAGGCAGGACATGAGGATGGTCAAGCTAAGGGAGTCTGTGTTCGGTGTCGTTCGGAGTGTTGTAGAGATATGGAGTGCTGATGTTGGAATCGGGCACGTATGTCCATTCAACTGCTTTCCTCGGCTTATGTTTCAATTCTCTAACTAGTTCGACGTAGGCTCTCAGCGACCTCTTCAAATCAATAACCTCCTTACCGAATGATGCAACATTGATCTCTCTCCCCGCAGGTCCACTACTCGAGCTTGTTTGCATGGCAATACAGCGTCAAGTGACGGCAGCCTGGATATCACTAGCAACAATCCTGATTGCTCAGCTGAATCCGCCAGTATTCGCACTATCACTCAAGCCAGGCCCAAAACCCGAAGCTGAGGCAGTAGTTCATGATGTGTTACCAGTGTTGCTGAGAGCTGGGTTGGGGATGATGGGTGTTCCCGGAGCTATGGAGAGCGTAAGTGATTCATTCTGCATCTGAGCTATATTGGAGTGATTATGGTAGCTGACGGTCGTTAACAGAACCCCGATATCGTCCAAGAATTCTTCGTCTGTATGGATCGAGTGCGTCATCAGTTGCCATACTTCCTTGATGACCGTTCTGAGTCATCCTATGATCCGTATAGGTGGCGCAAGATTTCACAGGACAATTTTATCAGCTCCCTGAGGGTGCATTAGATACGCTGATGCAATGCGCGATCACAGCGCTCAGCTTACAAGAAAGATACTCATTGGTTGCTGCTAGTAACTTCTTGGTAATCGACGCCTTTCAGAAGCTGTTTTTGTTGATTGCTGACGAGTGGCTTCTCAGTCATCGTTGATCCATCGAAGTGCTCTCACAGATGAACTCATGCCTCACAAATGCGCTCTTGTCGCTGCCCATGGCCGATCACTGATGCATGCAGTGCTACAGGGATTCGCGGGCATCGCTCCGAGGAGCGTGGTGCCGAATCTAATTGAGGTCCTGGGAACCCTGATGAGCCGTGCTGGTACGACAGTCGAAACCAATGACTCGGGTACGGCGAGCGAGTGGATGAAAGACATTATTTTTTCTGTGAGAAATCTAGATCCTGTCTTCTTCATGACCTTATACCTCTTCCCCAGCCGGATTTTATTCCAAGTAAAGCAACGATAGAGGATAAAGAGAAGTTTGTCAAGGGTATTGTTGGGTATGTCACATCTGTAATCAGTTTCTATCTTGATATGCTAAACGCGTCCGGTCCGTATCTCAGTTCCCGATCGCTTAGAAGGACACGAGATGCTGCAAATCAATTTACATTGGTTGCGAGGGGTTTGGAAGGCTCGAACTTTGGTTATGCTTCCGTGACGATGTAATTTACTTGCGCTCTACTAGCAAGGCTTATTCAGGACCATCAAAGAAATGTTACCATCAAATGTATTAAGCAGTAGAATATAGCAGTATAGTCACCACGCCTCCACATACCCAGCGCTTCACCCCTAGTGTCGGCTCGATAGGCCTGCATTTCAGGCGATTGATAACCGAGAAAAGGGTCCCAGAAGCCTGTTCTCGCACTTTTTCCAGACAAAAGAAGTTATATGCGCATTTGTTCGACGTTGAGTTCCATGACAGCCATCTATACTTAAGTCGAGCGCCATTGTCGGATCAAAAGAGATTCTACCACAAAGTTGTGAGAGAATGTGTATGGTTTACTGATGAGATGTTTTCGAGGCTGAGAGCTCAAGCAACCGAATAGCACTCAGGCTTCAGGTTCCGTACTTATTCAGCGCGTTCAGGATTACTCGTCTCATAGCACCTCAGGATCCCTGAGATCTGAGATCTAGGATACGACGGCCAAGAACATGGGTGTCCTCCAATCTTCAATAATGAGGAGATCAAGTATTACATCCATCGCAGTACCGTAATTTGAAACATTTCTTGAGAAGCATCATTAGGAAACATCTTTGCCCTCTGACCCAGTTTTGTAATGGCCTGAGATAACAGGATGAGCCGAGGATACTATCGGTATTCCTTGTCAAATTGCCAAAGAATGTGTGAGCATCGCTCCGTGAGGGACATCAGACCGCCATTCTGAATTCAAAACTACGAAGTCTTTTAAGCGAAGGGACGCATTCCAGGGTGGCGGCACACTTAAATTAAGTTGACCTCGCTTATGAAGGGACATCACAAAGACATTGAGAAGTTCTCTGCGCTCTGGAGACTCGATTGCATACATGAAGGAAGTTGATTCGGAGATTGCCTCGGGAATCACGCCTCGCGAGCCCTTGGTTGGTTATCGACCTGATTGAGGGATCCGAGTATATCCATTATGAGTTTCTTTACAAGCAGAGAACCAAACGCAGATCCCAGTCGTTGAAGGCCCTGACAAGCCGAGGTTTGATGCCCTGTCGCATGCGCGATTACACAACCAAAATTGTGTTCTGTGCTTGCTTAAGAAGCACGGACGAAAAGAAATACCGACCGCCGCACGCGGTCTCGCCTGCGCTATAAGAAGACTAGAATGGAATGTTCTGCTATCGTCCAAAAGCCGCCTTGCTCTGATCACCGTAACTGGGGTAAACACCACAATTTCACCGTAGGGAAAATGCCCGAGTTACATTCTGACGCCGTATTGTGCACCAGAACCCTGAGGACGAGCTGGAGGACAGCAATATAATAAATGAATGCAACTCCAGTAGGCTCGACTCAGACTCGGCCGAAAAGCTCATATCCAGTCGTAAATTTGAGAAAATTATTCGTCTCGATATCCAGGAGCATCCCAAAGCCAAGATTAGGTTTGGCAGTCAAAGAATCAAGAGGATCTCAAGCACCCACAAACGATGGTGTGCTGATTAGCTCAAAATTAGTTTGTTCTTTGGTAATACTCATTTAACCCTTTATTGCAAAGGCGAAACCGTGAAAAGCTGAGTGAACTGAGTATATGGCAGAGCGATGTGAACTCTTCCCGGAGACCAGGCCTTCTGGAATTTCGTGGCCGTAGAATCAGGCATACCAGATGAACGGAGTGGTTCATGCCATAGCGAGTAGGCTATACATACATGCATCCCGTTAGTCGTATGAATGCATATGATAAAGAGGCCGGACAGGCTGATATACTTGGAGTCGGCTTAACGAACTGTGATATGCGGAACCATTTACTGGGTTTGTTTTGGGTGATAGAAAGATGAGTGGCTGTTTCAGAATGTTATAAGTGCATGTGAGTAAGCAATTTCGACACCTGAGTGACAACTTCGAAAACAATTCACCGTCGGCCCTGTACATCTATCCACCCATGTGCAAGCTCGTTCGGGTGTATTTGGAGTATCAGAGCCTCAGAGGCGCTGGTATTTCCAGGTCAGGGGCGATATATTTGTGATGTTGAGCATTTGAGCATTCCTTTTTTTATGTTGGCATCAATTAGCACCCTGGATGAATTCTGAAGCGCCTGTGGGACTCGGTCACTCCGGGCCCTCTGAGGGTAAAGGATGACAACCAAATGCCGGTGTTTCGGCCAAGGGATACCTAAGTCGTCAAGTTGCTTTAAGACTATCTTATTCCCCGATTAAGCCTTAACAACGTGAAGCCACATATACTCTTGCAAAGGTAAAGTGATGTAAGAGACTTGAAGGTATATTTGCCACCTGATACCTCGGGGTGATGTACACATACAGAGAGAGAGCTATCCGATAGGAACCTGTTTCAACCTCTTCGCTTTTCTTCTCCGATCTTTCAGGGCCTCTTTCGCAAGTAACCGCTTCTCTTTGATATCCTCGGCCCCAGTAACGACAGAAACAGCTGAGGTTGTTGAGGAAGATGACGCCATCGAGGTGGTCCGAGAGAACAAAGGGCCAGAGCGCCTGTCCAGAGTTATTTTTCGCTTCATAGAGCCACCTGGTGGCTTTCGATGGCGCTTAGGAGAAATTGAGCCACCCGCGCTCGAAGTCCGAGAGAACGGAGCACGAATTCTAGATTCCTTACTCGAAATAGATGAAGGTTTACTCAGAAGCGACATGGAGGATTTCTTCGAAACCTGAAGTGGTTCTGCGCATTGGAGAGTGAAAGTCCTCGATAGGCCGAAAGCCGGATCCGAAATATCGTGACTTGACACAGAGCAAACATCTGAAGCAGGTAGACGTATGTGAACGACGCCAGTGTTACTTCCAGTTGCAACCAAGCTCCATGGATCAGACGCGAAGGTCTTGATCGTACAGCCACGACTCAGGGAGCCGCTTGCCTCTTGATTAGGACTTGAGTGCCTTGGCGCGTTCCGTTTTGTGGACAATTTGGGGCGTGCAGGGGTGAATCTGGTGTCTAGGCTCTCCTTTTCGTCCCTGATTGCGGCGATAGGCAAGCTAGCTGCTACGGCATTGAAAGCATTGACAAAGTTAGACTTGATAGAATTAGCCCAACCCTCGCGGTCAACTTCATCCCGAGATACTTCGCCGGCCGTGGTGAAGTGGTTGCCGAGATGATGAGAGGTTTGACGTTCCCATGTCTTGCGAATATGCTCAGCCGACATGATTCGCGACTTCGTCTTCGGAGCAGGCGAATCTTCGTTGGACAATGAGGCCTTCTCTTCCCATGGGAAGCTCAATCCTTTACCATCAAGCCCCAAGAACCTCGGCATCGGGACGAGCTCCCGCGGTGTTCCAATTTCAGGCAACGGCGACGTAGAATTTCGGGACGGGCAAGGGAGNCCGANCTCCTGACTCGAAGAGACAGATAGATCGCCGGGGACCTGGTTCGTAATGAGCAATGCAGAGCCTTTCCCAAATGTCTCCACCTGAAGATGCGGGTCGATACTGCCTAGAGATATGCGGTTGGTACATGACGACGCGACNGGTCTCCCAATAAACTGCTGGCCAGAATATCTTGAGAATAAGGCATGCGANGGNATNTGTTGATTAATGAAGGGAGGGCNTGGTTTCCGNTCGACATAGGGCTCAGATCGCTTGGGTTCCCCNACGTCTCGGTCTCCTCTTGGTTNCCATGACTGTAAATACGCCATATCCTCCCGACTTCNAAAATTNATGATTCCTATGTCCGTGTTCATANTACTCATCGCGTTTTCAAGNTCNGATGAGGTGAGAGGATCNGCTGGTCCNTCATCGTCATCATTTCCACCTGCCGAGTAGACCCATGGTAGTTGCGCAGCGGAATCGACTAGGCGCCGGCGTCGCTCGTGAACCTGTCGACGGATCGCCCATGCAATCAACGATGCAAGAACAGCAACTCCGGCGATTGTTCCGAGGACGATAGCCANGTAGTATGGAGGAGNATGAGAAAGGTAATCTGATGAAGTTGGAACTGGAGGNGACGTGACGGTGGACCCTGTTTCGGTCGAGNATGCTGTNGNNTGAGGGCTTGAAGGCGACATTGACAAGATCCCGGANGACGATGAGGAAGTCANCATGCTCGAAGTCGTCACGGAACCCATTTCGGAGGTTACCATTAAACTACTGGAGNTCGGTGCCTGGGTCNCGGACATAAGGGTGGGATTGGCTGATGGAGTGATGCGCAACGGNTCAATGGACGATTGTGCAGCGGTCGGCGTTGGCGGTAACACGGAATCGCCAGTCGGGGACCTATCGCTTTCACCTGTGCCTGTGGTGACCACTGGCGCGCTCATCTGATAGAACAATCATTTTGGGGTCAGCGGACATTGCGACAAAGATATCAANCCGTTACTCACCGAGTTTGTTTCAACAGGGGATGCTACACCACCTGGGACATCACGAGTTTGCGNACCAGTNCCAGTATCGCCCTCGTNCTCACTAGTGCCCGGGCTTACAATCACAGTTCCACCGTCATAAGCCACCCAGACATCAAGTTCCGCAGCATGTAGNACGTCGAACTCCCCAACAGATTGATTGTTGTGGATGGTGGCAACCGGATGGCTCATACAGTCGATGNTAAGTCAAAATCAAAGGAGACTTGCTTCCAGAGCGGGAAAAAAATGAACAGCTCGACCGGCGAGGGGACAAGGGGGGAGATACCATGGTCGAGGCTCNAGACTAGGCTGGGTNGTATTCAAAAACATACTAAANTGGTCAGCCACNGACAGCAAAAGACAGCCNCAGTAAAAACACATACATACTTNGTCTTTACATAGGTGCAATGTGTGCCTGTTGGCAACTCAGTCACGTCCGGTTCCGATGTCAACCACGTCGATCCGTCCTCCGGCTCGGCGGCCCGNACTCTGATCCGTAAGGGCTTCGCGAAACTGACATGATCCATCGATCCCAGATCGGACACTCTGGGCCACCACATCCTCCCACAANAGTAGTTGCATAATCGCCTCAGTGNGTGGNCATAATATTGTTACAAACATGATTTCATGATTTACTCTNAAGAACAAAAAAAGATGTAAGAGGCTGTGGTTAGCAATTTTTCGAAACAGATTAACGCTGTGTAATGCCCATTCCATCANCACATTACCCAGAGAAGACATTGCCTTGACCCTGCGAAGTTGTGAAACGAGTCACCTAATCCATCCAAACCGCATTTGCCAATAAGCCGACGGGTCAGTGCACAATTGACGCGCGGTCAGTCTCAGCCCACGGTTCTCGGTCCTTCGAAATCACCTTAGGTCTTCCAAGGAAGCCATACTCTTACTTGAAAACGCGAAATGTTCGCATCATCAATCGAACCCCGCTTCGATGATAGGGAAATTTGCGGACTAAAATTAACCTTTCAGTACAAGGTTCAATGTTGATCAGTCCAATAGCCTNATCATCAGCCTCCAGANTATGGGTAGACTTCCTTCGGTTAGCGTAAAACGAGGCTCNNTCTAGAACGATAAAAACGGGTGTNAGTAGCGCTATGGTNGAGAGCTCAGATATGANNAGAAAAGCACAGAAGACCGAGAGAGAAGTGCCCATATCAACCGCATGACACTGCATAATACAGATGAACCAATATGGACAGCCTTTGACAAGAATCAGACAGCGCTCAAGAAAGTTCATAATATACAGAACATTTGCAATTTTGAATGGAATTGAAATGATATGGAGCGGCGACAGCTTTACAGCGTATTCCATGCACATAGAAGGAAGGCTGAAGATACTACGTACCGATGNGGACATAANTGATAGTCTTTTCGAAGCACAATTGCCTTGTGGGACCCACTGGGCNACCGTCAGGGTAGTGCTGAAANTTGATTCCCCTTTTCTTGGAATCTTGGACCGGCAAAACACGAGGGCACGTGGGAAAACAAAAGACTNGGTGGGTATTGAAGGAAATAATGCTAGGCACACCTCACATCAACATCACCACATCGAGGCTGTGGCTATCTATTCCTCCCATTGGCATCCGTCACTCCGTGGCTGTAACCTCTGAACTGTCACCTAAAAGTCCTCCTAGCTCCTTAGGGTCTCGTTGGCTGCAGCTTCGTGCTTCTAGTTTAACTCTCTATTTGAACACAACCATGTGCACAACAAACGGAGACTATACTGGAGAGCTGCTGACTCAATGCCCTCCTTCGTCGACTCTCGGCGCAGGTGTAACAACATCTTTGAAGTGAGTCATCACGGGCCCGTGTTCTGTCTGCGGGCGCGTCCCTCACGTTTCATCATTAATCTTGGAATGCTATTCTTATTCCACGAATGTTCAGATCAACCCAGATTACCACTTCAGATCTACCCCCTCCCGTGCCTATGCCCGGATTTGACTCGGATAGCTTTATGCGTCCAGGCAACCCGAGTATTAAAAGCAGTTCTGCTGCTGTCCAAACGCTACTCTCTCCTTTTATCCATCGCCACCCTATCCCTCCCTCAAGTCGATGCTGAAAACCCATCTCACTGTTCTTGAGACCAGCGCTTCAAGGTTCGCCAACGCTGTCGTCTTCAGAACACCNGAGCTCGACTCCTCCACTAAGCGTGTCCAAGCNTGGAACGCAATAACCTACCAACAATTCTATCGCGATGTCGAGACCTTTGCGAAGTANTGGACNAGGGCACTAAGGGCCAACGGTATTCCCCAACGCTCTGTAATTGGCGTGTGGTATGTCATCCGCGTATCTCTCTAATAGTGATTGATATCTTACCCTGGTATAGGTTAAGCGGGTTCCTCTACACTGATGTCCTNCACATCTATGGTCTNTCAAGAGCCGGATACATNCCCCAACTCTTACAGCATTCGTCTACCGAACCCCATTGTGATATACGAGTTGTTGCATCGAGCAGGNGCACGAGCACTCATATACGACGCNACGTTCTCCAAGATCCTTGGCGACTGCCCTGTGCCGACACACTTGGCGTCGGATGTGCGTGGGCTCGACCTTCGGGCAGTGCCACTATCGCCGATCCTTCCTGTCACCGAAGAGGACATTGGGTTCATTTTCCACACTAGTGGCTCGACATCAGGAAGCCCGAAACTCGTGCCGTGCAAGTATCGATGGCTCAGCAACGTACTGGCAAAGTCGTACTCAATATGCCACCCACGTAACCCACGGCGACAAGACGTCACCGTATTCATGTACGTGTCTTTCTTTCTCTCCACCTTTGCATTGATCTAATGTTCATTTGCAGTGGTAGCTTGTGCCACATTGCCCAGTCGTTCAGTGAGTNACCTTACATTCATCGGTTAGAGTGGTAATTAAACTGTCATAAACAGTGTTCATTGGGACACTACAACACGGTTCCTGCGTCGTNCAACCTACAGCCCTCAATTTCTCATCAGAGGAGCTTGCTGATATGATTGTTCGCTGCGGTCTGAATCGCCTCAATCAGTTTGCGACCTTCCTCGGAAACCATCTNCGAGCNTCACGTCAAAANTCCAAACTGTTGTCGATGCTCATGTCCCTCGANGANGTGCTGTACACGGGGCTTCCTCTCCCGCGTGAAGAAGAACAGTGGGCNTACAAGCATGGGATCAAGATCAGAGTACGTTTTATTCAATCCTTCAAATATGATTAACGGCTTGATACTAACGCCTCCTCTAGAACCTCTTCGGTAGCACAGAAGTTGGCGGAATGCTCCTATCAGGCGGCTGTGAGCGCAACCCGGCCTTGGTGGCGCCTCTGCCNGGCACGTCATATCGCTTCGTTTCCACNTCGTCGACACCCACACAAAGCCAGTCTGCCCACCGCTCCACGGCTGAACTCTTNGAGCTTGTCATTATGGCCGACTCGCCCGATTGCCCGGATGTCTCTCTCAGACACGCGGACGGTAACTTCCACACCGGAGATCTCTTNCAGGAGGTCCTTCCTGGGTTCTACCTCTTCCGCGGACGTGACGACGATTGGATCAAGTCGGAGAACAGTTTACGTTGTGACACCAAGGCTATCGANGACAATGCACGAGCAATGTGTGGGACTCTTATTGCCGAATGTGTCGTGGTAGGAACAGGCCGTCCCTCGCCTGTCATGTTCATNGAACCCGGTGTCGAGATGAACCACGACAAGCTGAAGAAGGAGATTTTCCGAAAAATCCGACTCTTCCANTCACGACGATACCTACACGAACAGATCATATCCCCAGATATGATCGTTGTTGTGCCTAAGTCGACTCTTCCTCGCACAGCGACAAAGGGCAACATTCGCAGAAAGGCTGTCGAAGATGCCTTCAGGCAACAAATAGATGAGATCTTCTCACGGACAAGGTAAAAGTCGATTCGACTTTTGTAGCCCTCAATTTATTCTATTTTATTTATTCNCGCAATTTATCTTACCCTACCAAAAGCATCTATTACGCACTTCACCAGCATTCGTATTCTATTTCCTGAATTATTACTAGTAGTANATATTACTTTTTTATCACTGCTTTGTCACGCATTACCTGTAGCACTACATCCATCCCCCATCTCTTACAACATTCCTTGTACCCTTGTACTCAGTAATGCCTAATACACCGTCCCACGCACTGTATTCGTTTCATCTACATCGTTGCGCCAAGGTGGTACTGGCTCCACCCCGACCTCCAACCCAATGTATCAAATCGGTGATCATCATCGGAGTACCAAAAATACNCTAAACAAAGTTTTCAATTGAACGCCCACGCTCGTTGGGCCAGNCCGCGTTTCACCAAGATTGACGCGACCATCACTGCCAAAGATGTGTATACAGTGGTCGAAAGATGGGTCTGGGTGTCGNTGTCAATGGAGTGNCTATTTGAGCGGGTATGGATAGCCAACAATTNTCCGAAGAAAAAATATACGTGTACACCACCGGAGATTGTTTACAACAATCAGACAAGAATTCAGGACTGCGGAAGAGACAGACATCTGTGATCTCGAGCTGCATCATTCATCCAACTTTGCTTCCGTCTACTGCTGAAAATAAGGNGACTCATCCTGGATCTGTAGCGGGAACGTCAAAAACAGTGACGGTCGGTGATTGAATGGCAATGTGATGAGGAGAAATTTCGCACCCAAGGCTCATCGTTAATTGCATACTTCCTCGGAGGCCGTTGAAAACAAGCGACACGATTTGCTTCGGCTTCGTCCTTCAAAGGGAACACAACNCCAATTTCATAATTGGTGATCTTGATACACGGATATACATACGTCGTCAGGGTTTGAACAAGGCAGCTCCGAGGAGACNCTCACATTCAGGACTGGATTGAATGCACTGCCAGACAAGGTACCCCACGCTGAGGGTGTAAAGTTGTGGGAACCTACATACGCCCAGCCGAATGCAGGCTCTATGATTTGAACCTCATCGCTAGAGTCATCCTCCGTATCGGACACCTCTCTCTTTGACTTTCCCGAGGAGGAGGAACGCTGCTTGGTAGCTATGATCATCTGAGCAGAGTTGAGCACATGCAGCTATATCAAATCTCAACACAACGTNATTCCGTACCTTGGAGTGCATTAAAACTGGTCCACCCTTGCTTCCCGAATTGTAGAACTTGTCTCTTGGAAAGTTTTTTGCCGCCCATTGTTTCCTTCGACAAAAGATAGTACCTCCACCCTGACCAAGAGATAAAGGAGCGATGAAACATTGTTCTGANTGGAGGCCGCCACAGGCAGCACATGGATCGTTGACTCACAGGCTCACCCCCTACACTTTCTTGGACAGTTTTCTTGGTCGGAAAGATAATCTTCACTGGTGGGAAGGAAAGCTTTTCGCGGCGCTTTTTTGGCTCATCGAGCCAATCCTCGGCCGATTCGCCTCTCGCGGACCAGTGGAATTCATTGAGCCATTGTGTCGTGAAGTTACCTAGGCTGGAACCCTATTAGCTACCAAATTAGCACCCGCCCCGCAATACAAGGACACCGACGAACCTGGCACTCAAGTACGAGGTTATCTTTCGACAGTCCCTTACCTGTTCGAAGTCCCCATCTTTCGAACGGCCATCATAAGCCTCGGGTGCCCTGTCCTGATATCGATTAATTAAGGGCTATTGAATTGTTGGAATTATATTTGAATGCAACCGCGCACTTTATTACATTCGGCCACCCTTCATGCTTTCCCGCGATTGAAGGTACAAGATGAGCTGTGACTCTGGACCAATCCCATAGGGATCGCAAGTCGTCGATAGACTTGAGGGGTAGATTGGTCTAAGCTGCGAATGAGCTAAGTTTCTGGGATCATCTTTGAATAAATTACGTGTTCTTGGATGAGCGTCCGCAAAGCAGGAAGGATGTTGACAGAGTATAGGGTTCGCTGCATAACGAATGGAAAGTCGTCTGTAACCGTCGCATCGCGTGGTATGGGTTTTGATCGAAGGGGTAAGTCTTGAAGCCAAACCGACTATACAGAAGTGGGCGAGTGTGAACGATGAGGAAGCGGGGTCTACATACATTTTCCATGTCCCGCCAATCATAGTCAATTAGATTGGCAGTAGAAATCACGACCCGCAACCGACCAGTTCTGTAGAAAAGCTACTGAGGGTTGGTTCCTGTTGATGCGGCCTCAACTTTGGGGAATACGCACGAGCATAAACTAGTGCCAAAGATCAATTCGAATTACCTCGACTGCAGGCTGTACTTCAACCCACCTTCATATGTTGACATCCGAATCCCCCGCGGAGCGGCGGTGTGGTTTTAATCCAGTTCGGGAAAGTGTATTTGATCGAAGCCTGACCGGTATTGTCTGGTTGTGCGACCATAATAACGGGGACTGTAGGATTAAAAAAACTGATATATCCACCCCCAATCCAGAGAATAAGAAGAAAGTATAGCAAAACTCAGATCATCCTTCTAGTCAAAACTTGAGCGTCTGCGGAGCCGCATGAAATCACGAAGACTTACATCACCCAGCACTTGGCTTAATCTAAACGTGGGCTTGCCGTCCTGCCTCGGTTCTGCATGTCGAGTAGCAGTTTGTCGGAGTTCTCCGTCCCAGAACATCCCGTTCAGCTGAGAACCAGAAGCACTAGTAGGGTTAAGGGGAGTTGCCTTTCCTTGAGATGGCCTTGACATGTGCTGCTTCTTCGCTGGTGGCCCATCCATACTCGCGTCGCTTTCCGTTTCAGACTCAGACTCTTCCGCCGCAGGCTTCGCATCATCTCGACTTGTTTCTCCCCTTAGCCTCTTTTGTCGCTCAAGACGCTCCTTTTCAAGTTTAACGCGCTCAGCCAAAAAAGATGACACCCCCTGGCTTGGCTGCTCTGGCTTAGCTTCTGGTTCCGGACCTGATGTTTGAGACACTGGGGGAGAGGGTTTTGAGACCTTCGAGGCTTCTAGCGCTCGCCTTAAATCATCTTGATAACGCTGTTCCTCGATATCGTCGTCGCTATCGATGTTGATGACTTCTGGTTTGCGGGCACGCTGACTCTCTTCTAAACTCAATCGGAGAGCTCTTACCCAAAAATTGGCATAGTATTCGATGTCAAAATTTACACTAGGATCGGAACACACCTCTCAAGTTCCCCGTCCTCTTCGTAAGACATAGGCAGACAGGGATGCTGTGGAATTGGTGGAAGGAGGATTCGCGCCTCCAAATGTCACGAGTCGTGATACCGGAAAATGCCGGTTCTGATGCACTAATGACAGCTAATGACTAATATTAGACCTCCGATCCCGGATCAGTCTGCTGTATAAGCTGCCGTCGAGCCGGTTCTCACGAACGCGTCACTAATTAACGCGGGGTACGAGTTTGGTTCTAACATTTTGGCGATGTTTGTTCGTGGCACGTTATTACAACACGCGGTGACCTTAACAAGCAAGGTGAAAGCCATTTCAACGAAGGCTGAAGCACGACACGCGCTCATCAGACTATCTCGAGCCACCATGTACACCCGCCTCGCAGAAATCCCTTCGCCTGTTTCTGCAACGTTTTTGAACGATGAAGGTGCGAGTCTCGTACCTTAGGATTGAATGCTCTTGCTGCAATTCCAGTAGTTGTTCAAATCGCTTATTCTACTCGGAATCATACCTCGAACACCAAAAAAACGCTAAACAAGATCATACCTCTGTCGACTAGTGTTACGACTAAATTTCCTCTTCAAGAAGCTGGGGAGGTCGTTGCATCTACTACATCACCTTCGTTTACTCTTCGCGCCAATCTTCGAGAAACTAAGCAAGGAAATTCCACAAAAAGATATATTGATATCTGGGCAGGAAATAGAACTGAGATCTCGTTCGAAGTGACTGATTATCATGATGCATTCTATCTGGATGGTGAGCGTTCAAGATGCCAAGGACAGCACGCGGCGAAATTTGAGACCTTTTACTTATTGTCAACAATAGAACATCTCTCGACTTTGGTCTTTTCCCCTTCTGAAACAGCGCTTCTCTATACCGCAGAGGCTAATGGACCTCAGAGTAAATCTGAAGATCCCTATGCAAAATTCCGCTACAAGCCGAATTTTGGTGAAGGATACGGCGGCAAGAAGCGACCTCGATTCTTTTTGCTTCGCTGGAACGAGCCCGGAGATGCTGACCCTTCCAAAACCTCGAAACCTATTCTTTATGAAATACATACCGAGGCTGACAATGTCCTACTTGGCCAAGGTATATTCTACCCTAACGGCGATGAAACGACTATATATGCCACGGGTTATGAATTTACGCCGAACGGAAGAATGCTTGGTATCAAATACTGCTTCAACCGCCCTTTTGGCATCTGGGAATTACGTTTCAAAGCTCAATCTAGCGAAGAAAATAATAAGGGCGACGAGAAGAAACGCGACCTGATTGTCCATTCCGCACGCAAAATCAGCGGTACTAATTCTGCACGGTCACCCCGTATACGCCAGGAAAACAATCAGTCCGTTTTGTACTGGTTTGCGGCGAACTCTGGTGGTCCTCACATGTCGACCTCATCGCTGCATTCCCTCGATATAACGTCACTTGATTCTGTTTCGCCCGAGGAAACGAAAACGGTCATACCCATCCCGGAAGCTCCTGGCCCAGACTTCCCGGGTTTATATCCTCCTTTCAATTTACCCAATTACCCATTCCTTAAGTTGGATGATGGCACGACGGAGATTATTCTTCAGTCGGGATGGGGCTCTCGAAATACAATCCTGTCTATCTCTCCCTCTACGGGGGCTGTCAAACAGCTTACCCCTCCTGGCCCCGGTTCGTGGTTTTGGTTTTGCTTCAGCCCATGTTCTAACATACCAATAGCCCTATTCAGCTGGGCACTTCTAGCAAGTGACGGCAAAAATCGCATCATTTGTTCAAGGAGCTCACCTAGTACACCTTATCAGGTTCTACTAGGTGTCCTTTCGGAGAAGGGATTGCAATGGCGTGTCCTTGATCAGCCCGATCTCGCACCTGATGGTCTGTTCATTTGTGATCCCCCTTTTCTAACGCTCAAATATTCTATTAGTTACGTCCGCCTTACAATCGATCCGCACATCCATCCATCCAATCCCAGGAAGATACCCAACAGAAACTATTGTTGTTCGATCCGTCAACGAAGACTCAAGCCCAACGAAGTCGTCTCCGCTCGTGACCGTTCCACACGGTGGACCTCACGGTGCCTCAACAACCGCATTTTCAGCCGCGAATAGTGCGCTAGTGCTGGAAGGATGTATGTTCAACCATATTTCGTAACATAGACAAGATTTGATATCCCCCATTTGACAGACACCCTCTCTTTCCCCAATTATACGGGTACACCAGGCTATGGTCAAGCTCATGTATACAAACTTCTGGGGCAATGTGGAACGCTCGACGTTGAGGACGTCCATGCCTCCACTTTGTACGTGGTCAATGATTTGCAGTTGGCGCGACTTGGCAAAGGAGAGATATTTGTCATGGGCGGAAGTCATGGCGGCTTTATCGGTGCCCACCTCATCACTCGATACCCCGAGGTCTATAGTGCAGCTATTCTCCGTAACCCCGTTATATCCTGCGGAGAAGTTGCGGGTACCGACATCCCCGACTGGTACTTCGCGGAGTTCGGTTTCTCAGATGACTTCCCAATCAAATCTGCTCCAGCATCTAGCGACTTGTCTAACGCGTCGAAGTCCCCAAGTCCACCAAGCTTCGATGCCGCGCCATACATCACACCTCAAATTTTCGAGAAACTCTACGGATTCTCGCCATCGACCGCTTTATACAATTACCTTAAGAATCGTTCTCAAGCATCTAAGGATGTACAACATCTTCCTCCCGTGCTGCTTCTGATCGGTGCAGCAGATCAACGCGTGTCACCGACGCAAGGTGCTTCCTTCTATCATCTTCTCAAAGGGGCAGGAGAGCGGGTCGAGATGTTGATCTTTGATGGCGAAGGACACCCCCTGGAGGGTGTGGAAGCTGCGAAAGTTGGATGGGAAGCTGCGCTGGACTGGTTGAAGAAGTTTGGGAGGGAATCAGAGAATTCGTCTTAAATGTCTTAAATATGAATGAGGAGTAGGAGAGCAAGTGTTTGATTGAATGCAGTATATGATACGATATGTTTAGATGGTCAACCCTCCGGTTCAACTTGCGTAGTTGGTTCAGATATCTCCTGCCACGTAAATTGACCCCGAGCCTCAGCTTCTCAACATGCTTCGATATAAGCAACGCTTCTCACAAAGGACACTGTTTACAAATCGCTATGGCGTCATTCTGATAACTTGATATACTTGTGGTTGTCCGCTTTACCGGTGATCACATCAAGGGTGACCATTTTTGGCCCTTTTGGCCAGGTTCAAGCATGTGAACTGGCACCCGGACCTCCAATTTTCCCCACATCCGAGCCAAACCGGTATCTCCGCTTCTCATCCATATTGTTAACGCCAGCGATATCACTATACAACAGGCTTTTACACTTCTTTCTTCCCGCTCCAACGCTTGCACAGACTGCTACTCCCATCCTCTTATATTCCTCCGTTCTGGACGTGAAACTATGTCTGAAACTTCGCCCTTGATGCCGAGGGCCATTCAGTATGGTCGTCCGTCGACGATGGACAAGATCAAAATGTTTTTCTCTTTGCTTCCGCTTCGTCAGTACATTCGGGAGTTCTCGACATTCTCATGAGTCTGACTGTGTTTTCCGACTGAATAGCCGCTGTGCTCATCTGGACGCTCCTTTTCAAGTCAAGCAACACGAGGAGCAAGAAACGCGTCGTGTTCGATCGCTCGCTCCATTTCCTAATCAATACTCTCAACATTAGGCAACTTCAGCATTATACGGGCACGACTCGGCAGGTTTACAACTCGTGGTGCAAGGCTAGCAAGTTAAATCCTGAAATTGAAGAGATCGGGGAGAGTTCTAATCTACTGTGGATTGGGGAGCGTAGTTTGGACAAAGTCATCGTATATCTTCACGGTGAGTAATGTCAATTCAATGTTCCGTATTCACTTATCGACCATTGCTGCGCGTCAAACAATAACATTCACTTTCCGAATCGGAATTACGGCGTTCCTGATTTGTGATATGGGCGCTTCTCTAAAATAGGGGGCGGCTTCGTGATCCCCCCTACCGACTTCAATCTCAAGCTCCTGAACCATGTTCGTACCGTTCTGCGAGAACGTGGCGTGAACGTTTCTATTGCTATGGTTGAGTACTGTGAGCCCCGAACCTCATTGCACGAGCGCTCCGGCTCTGATAGGAATAACCAGCTCTTGTACCGGAAGCGGCTTTCCCCACGCCCCTCAAGCAAGCAGTCACGGCCATCAATCATCTCATGAACCTTGGAGTCGACCCGCAGAACATGCAATTCATTGGCGATTCGGCGGGTGGAAATCTAATTCTTCAGGTTCTTGGACACCTACTACACCCACTCGAATCTGAGCGTGTACCTGTATTGTCTCTTCCTGCACCTTTCAAAGGTGCCTATCTGATGTCTCCCTGGGTCGACCTCTCAGACATCTTTGGGACCCTGAGCAGTGGAGACGGCACAGATACTCTGACGGCAAGGCTTATTAAATATTGGGGTAGCGAAGTCCTCGGACCGGTTCCTGCGAAACATTTGGACTATATCGAAGCCAACAGCGCAGCAGAAGACTGGTGGAAGGGTGTTGATGCGTTTGTCGATCGCGTCCTCATCTCAGCTGGACGAGATGAATGCCTGAAGAATGAGATTATTCGATTCCATTCGACATTCGATAATTTCCACTCACATGCTAAATTGGAAGTTCACGATGGCGTTCACAATGATCCTATGAATGACTTTGCCGTCGGTGAAAAGAACGGGATCATGGTCAATATGCTAATTGACTGGTTGACTTTAGGCTTCCAGGAGCCTACTCCATGAGCCGTATGCTTGGCCTTTCTGCTGGTCTGATCTGTCGTGGATTGTTGCTTTTGAATATTCCTCAATCAATTCGATTCGTTCATGATTATTACTCAATGTAGCGTACAGACCAATTAAATGCTACTTCTGACTTTAAATAAACATATACACGATCTGGAGTAATGTGGCGGTCAACGATATGGAAGTAAGTACCAGGTCCGTTCTTGCCAATTTGAGTCAGAAGTATAGACGATCGCACATGCTCTGGACATGTTACGATTGCCAACGAGCACAAGGGGAGCGTCAGGAAGGCCGAGTTCCAATTGCGATAGTCGATCAGCCTGAAGCTTGCTCACTTGAGCGAGCAGAGAATTATCCTGGAGACAGGAACTTGGAAAATATTGCTTGAAGCCCTAAGGGACGTGAAGGAGCTATGTGCGATGAACAGAGAGACTCCACTCACAAGTGTTGATTCCCCGGAGCATACTAGGTCGACTTTATCATCCTTGTAGTAGAGTGCGAGAGAAACCTTCCTCTCGTCAATACGAGTCAGGTCAAGGTATCTCAAGGATGTTCTCTCAATCAACCTCGCGTCCTCTAGTGTTTCCGGAAGCTGATTCAAGGACAAGTGAGTTCCGCGCAGTCATGAGCATTCCTGAGACTCACCTCAGCGCTCAAAATCCAGATTAGGAATTCCTCTGGAGACGAGTCGCCGTCGGATGACATATATGAGCAAAATAGTCGACTGAAGTCCAGTTCATGAAATGCTTGGACAAGAATATCAGGACTGAGTGAGAGTGCTCCAAGAGGATAAGTTTGTAGAAGCTGTGATACGCAGTTGGTCCAGCATTTTTGTATTAGCTTCCCGGTCGTACGAGTATTTTTTTCGGGGTCAATATTCGGCCAACATAAGGATACGGCGAAATTTGCAGGGGCCGGGATGACTGTAAGTCCGAAGTCAAGATAGTTAGACAACTTTCCGTATCGTCAAAACGATGCAGACTTGCCAGCGTCGTTAATACCTCGTAGTATTCTGAAACATCGACCAATCAATTGTTGACGTACACCGTCTAGATCGACAGCATACTTTCTCGACCGCCACTCGTCTCTCAGGTAATCGCCAAAAGATGCATGAAAGAATGAAAAGCCGGATGCGTCTGCAAAGTGGAGAACCGGAACTTGCACAACCGAATGGAGCTTGCTAAGTGCAGCCCAAGCAATATGATGAGCTACACCCAGAAGATTGCAACTGAATTGGAAGGTGCAGTCTTCAAGGCCTATGAACTCGTGACTTGATCAGACAAAACCCGAGCAAAAGTTTGGTTGTTGGCAAAAGTTGGTCCGGCACGTTATCGAGAATTCTAGTGCAGAGCTGGTGAAGTGCTTCAAGCGGATCCTGGGGCGGACTGGCACTGAGATCGAGAACGAGTTCGAGGTGTGTGATTGGATCACCGATATGAGGATCGTCAATGAACTTCGTCAACGTGACTGCGAACACGAATAATCCTGAAGCTGCCCTAGCGACTTTGAGGAACTGACTTGCCTTCGGCCAGGGCTGCACGATGTACGGGTATTTCTCACGAATTTCTGTAAATGCAGAAGAGAGAAATGTTTCCACGTCGCGGCATGCGTCGTCGCTATCTACAGGAAGGAAATAAACCCAGCGACTAGGCTTGACTGCCTTGGAATTGAATGCAGTTTCAATATGAGGCTCTGGTCGGCTCGAAATCACCCAGATCAGAGGAGATTCCGGATACCGCAAAACTAGGTTGCTGATTAGATGGATAATCTCAACCTGAGCCTTGTCCCCTTGGCATTCGTCGAGGCCATCTAAAAAGATGACCCAAGTAGTTCCCGAGAACTCTCGCTGCATGTTCTCCCGGGAACCCCAGTTACGCAAGTTAATTCACGTACATGAAAAGTCGTCCATGGCGAATTTAATTAATTGCGACCAATGGCTATCTTGAGTCCGCTTCGGCAATCAGACTTGGTAGAATGGGTGTAGCATGCGGACGAGCGTGCTAAGTGGGCCCGCTCGACCTATTCAGATTGAACATAGACTATAATACATATTGGCTTCGGCCGATAAAGGGCTAACAGGCTAATAACAACATCTTTTTTTTTTTTTTTTTGTTTTGGGTGAGAACATTGAGGAGAGAAGTGAGAACTAACGTCGCGATGCAGCTTCATGAATTAATAATGGGTGCTGGCGGATGTAGATGCGGAAAGTTTCTGAGGACCACCGGCCCAGAGCCTGGATGATATCCCAGGATACGCCGTTTCGGGCTAAAAAAAGTAGCTCCCCCTGCACGTAAGGAGTGGCCACCAAATTCGGGGCCGAAGAAATGACGAAAGCGGTACATGTACCATTTCCGCGAGGGCGGGAAACCTTGGCTTGTTAGCCAAAGCCAGGGGGATTGGGGGAATTTGATGATCACGAAAGCTGAGATATCTTTGCAGAGCCGTGACTGGGCAGAACTTGGCCGCAGATTTGTGGAGTCGTACTTCATTGCCCGCAAAGAATTTGTCTGTTTTTGAGGCCGGCAGCGTGAAATATAATTCGTCGTCATTGATTATGAGAGAATCGCGCCGGATTGTCTTCTTTCGGTTGATAAGCCTGATGTCATTTGGGTCAGTTAGTTCTCCTAGCCGCAAGAGCCCGAAGAAGCCAACAACCGTGACAGCAAGGAAAAGGGTGTCATCGATATCAGCGTTCGTAGCAAAAGCGTTCACCACGCTCAGCAGATGATCGGTCGTGAGGGGTGCTTTGCGGTGGGTAGGTGAGCCCCTGCACCTTTTTGATCCTGCTATAGCGTCTCGCACAAGGTCAGAGTTCCGGGCATCTTTAATGCCTGGGTAAGAGTAGCGCAGGCGGGCAACAATGCCTGAGAGGTAGGTTTCAGCGGTGGATGGTTTGACTAGTTTCGACATGTAGCATACAAAGCGGGCAAGGTTCTTTGATGTTGGTTCAAGATCAAGGTGATGTGCAGTTGTAAAATCATGATAAGCGCGGAAATGGGAATCATATGCGATGTTGGTGGAGGTGTTGCGAGCAGCCGCTGTGGTTTCCATCACCATCTGGTCCAGTTCTTCGAGTGTGAAGACTGGACAGTGAGGGGTCTTCATAATTTGACTGCCCCCATCACATCCCGAGGGGGTTGGAAAGGAAAGATCTTGAGCTGCGGGTCGTAGTGGAGGGCCCGTGCATGGTCGCCCTGAGACAGGGCATCAGCGACCGAGTTGTCTTGGCTTCGGACATAAAGGACCCGAAGTTCACAACCTGTGTTAATAAGGTTGTCGACGGTGTGCTTGGCAAGGGGGTTGTAGAGCGGTAGGACCCCTAGAGTATTAAACATGGCCTGACAGTTTGTATTGTCAGTGAAGATGACAATTCGCGCTTCATGTGGCAGAAGCAAGGTGGCATAATTGATCGCCGAGATTAATGCTAGAGCTTCGCAGTAAAAGATTCCTGAGCCCGCCGGAACGGAATCTGGCACTCGGCACCAGAAGCCAACGTGAAGTGATTGCACCCAAAAGCCTAGGCCCTCGAGCGATGCATCCGTGTAAATAACCATGTCTGCTTCTTCCAAGTCCCAGTCTCGTTCCTTGAGTATGTGGACTCCATCTGATTCAGCTACATGTTTTCGACCCCACGCCAAGTCGTTTGAGATAATCTGGGTGACCCGAAGTCGTTTATCAGAGCTCCTTGTCTCCTTCAACTTCGCATAGACATTTGAAAGCATTGGGCGTAAGAGGGGAAAGACGTTGAAAGCCCATGTTGACCAGCCCGCAAGGATATTCCATTCACGAGCCAAGAAACGTTTCCTCGGCTTTTCTGCAGTTAGAATGAAATGGTCAAGTTGATTGAGAAAGTCTTCCTTTTTCTGTTTGGGCATGGTGATGGTTAAGGTGACCACATCAATACGCAAACCAAGATAGTCGAGACGGGGGCCATGTTCCTGCTTGTCCTCTTCATGAGGAATACCAAGGTCATCCCAAAAGCTGAGCAGGTGTGCTTGTCCACGTGGTAGCCACTTCGGTGTCTTATAACCGGTGTACAGTTGTTTCTCATCTTCATAGTTGAGGCCCGGGTGGTCATCGATATAAGCACTTGGATCTTCAACTTTTGCTACGCGCTCGGCTGCCCACAAGATCAAGGAATTGGTGCCGATGAATAAATCGCCCGATCTTCTACCT
The DNA here is from genome assembly GCA_027627405.1 of Leucocoprinus birnbaumii. Taxonomy (NCBI): domain Eukaryota; kingdom Fungi; phylum Basidiomycota; class Agaricomycetes; order Agaricales; family Agaricaceae; genus Leucocoprinus; species Leucocoprinus birnbaumii. The sequence goes on along the minus strand of JANIEX010000110.1, from coordinate 15,036 downwards.
CCAAACGCATCGCAGTGGTCGATATGCCGCACATCGTCAATGGTGTTGACTTGCTTGATTTGCCACAGTGGATGCATAGGCAGCATATGGTAGGCCTCGGAGATGTCGCTCTTCCAGATAATGATGTCTTTCCTCGGGTTAGCCCTGTGTTTTCGAAGTAGCTGGTCACCCAAGCGAACCACACTGTCAAGAGGGAAAGAGCGCTCATGCGGAGGAGTCATNGAGTTNAAGGAGTATGGNCCNAAGGATTGGTGNGTAACNAGACNNAATTTGCCTGGTTTGTTCTTTGGAACAGCGAAGATGGGCATGCAGTACATGCCAGGTAGTAAGGGACCCTTGAATCCCGATGAGAATCGGCCCTTTTCCACCTCCTTGTCACATTGTTGTCGCAGGAAATTGGCCTTGGCCAAATCGGGAGTAGGGCGCTGTTTGGCATCGTTCATCAATGGATAACCTGGAGGGTCGGCTTCAGCCCATGGCCAAAACCCCCTCTCCAACCCATCACAAACTGACCGAACAAACGCTTGGTTGGGATGTGGAGCAAGATACTGACGCAGCTTGGGTACATTGATAGGGGTGACGACCTTGAAGAGATTCGGGTTGTTTGCAATCGTTTGCATGGCTGGATGATCCGGTGACAAGCGTGGAGGCTCAGGGAAGGGCTCAGCATGCTTGGACCATTCCACCACACCAGGAACAGGTAATCCCTCCGCATTCCATCGATTGTACCTCAAGTACCTAGGCCTGGGCACTCGCATCCAACATTCTAGACTTATTGCATTCGACTTTGCCATGTCCCGTTCCTCTGCATACCCAGCAGATGTGGTCCCACTGGCAGTTTTTGTTCGAACAACCTCTCTTGGAGTTGAATCGGTTGCAGATTGAATCGTTGCCCTTGCAGCCACTGGTCCGTCCCGTTGAGGTGGAAGCTCGATATTCGATCCCTCCCGGCAAAAGGATGGATTCCCAGAATGGTTCCAGGACTTCCCTGTCGGTGAGTGAACTGTTTGCTCCCCCTCCAACCGAGTCGCGGACAGCAGCGTCAAACCTGATGACTTGCTCGTGTTCGCTTGTCTGACGTCGGGCGAACTTGTCAAGGATGTAACTTGAATATTTGTCAAGTTCGTCTCGGCGGTGGGGGAAAGCAAAGCGAGTTGCTTCTGAGGCAAGTCTCCAAGCGCTTTGCCATTGCTGAGCTGTCTCGACCTTTTGTTTCTTTGATTTAGCAGGTTCGGGCTTGGTAAAGGTAAATTCGACTCCTCCGATGTTGCCAGTCTCTTCCTTGGCCCGTCGGATTGAGAACAAGCACCCGAGAACATTGTCAAGGTCGACGGATTCTCCTTTGACGATGTTGGTCCATTCGGAGTGGGGGAAATGCCGGGGAGCTCCCTCAGCGGTACTAACCCACTGCTTGATAGCTTTGAGGTCGCGGCTGAAGTACTCAAGGAGGTTTTGTGTCTTTCGCATACTTTCGGTGAGTCGACTGCCAGTTCCATTCCCCTTTCCATACCAAGACAATACATCCTCTCTAACCTTTCCGCAGTTTCGTACTCCAGAAGGGATGATTTCGGGAACTCGTCAAAGACCCTCTTCTCCGAAGGGTAACTGACTCGAGTTTCTGGCATTTCTAGGCTCTCCGAATTCATCTTTATCGAGGATCCTACCCCCATCCGATCCATCAAGCTCACTCTCGGTGTCACCCGCGCTATTAAGGGCGGTGGTGAAGGTAACGGTGAGTCGATCCTGCTCCAACTCATCGGGGACTGCTCTCTCGATGTAATAAGCTCCCTGTCGCAGGGCTCGAGCCGGGTTGACGTCTCCTCGGACAACCGATTCAATAAGCTGTCTGAGGCGAGCGTGTTGTTCAAACATTTTATCCCTGGTACCCTTTCTATCTGATGGGGAGATGTCTTGACCCAGAGAGAATGACCGTTGTCGTTGGGAAGCACCCCTACCATTGGGGCTGCGCGCCCTCGCCGGTGAAGAGGACCTCCGATGAGGGGATCTTGAACGTTCTCTTCTCGCATCTCCACCGCTGGATCGGCCAGAAGAATCCGGTCCAGTAACTTGTGTTTGTGAGCTGTGTCCTTGACTGCTTCCGGTGTTTCGTTGGTTTTGGGGCGGGAGCCTGTAGATGTCCAGTCCATTCTCACTCATAGGGGCAATAGAATAGAATTTAAACTGGTTTGAGTAAAGCGAGGACGAGTTCAATAGATACTGAAAATACACGAGTCTTCGAGTCCGAAGACAATAGTGAGATGGAGGTCAAGGTGAATCCGGGAGACATGGCTTGCCTGTTATGCCCGCCATGTCTCACTTCACCTATGCTGTGCACCCGTCCCCACCTCGGGTGGGATAGGAAGCCTCCAAGTCATCCGAGACGCCTGCGTGCGTGACTCCTGGAGGATGCCATTGACCTAGCGTAAACATGCTTTAAGCCCGATATTTGGCCCGATCTCACTTTTGCTACTATCTAGTCCAAGACTGGAGACTTGTGTAATCGGATATGGTGTAGTGGCTAACATTATCGCCTCTCACGCGATAGCCCGGGGTTCGATTCCCCGTATCCGAAATTTTTATCTCGACAATTATGATCACGTGACGTGAACCTTTTTTTCGGCAGGATATGTTGCTGGGCGTCCGAGAAGCGGAGGACAACCATGTCTCGTCCAGTGCGCGCCCTCCGTTCTTCGCTCCTCCCACTGAACGTCTCTCGTAGAGCGTGCCAACACAGTCCGTACATTTCTTTCTATCATCCATTCAAGTCGAAATTTACCAATTTCCAACAGGCACGCGAGGCTACGCGCAGGCGGCACTCAAGGCGCGTACGGACGAAGGCTTTCACCACCCGCCNTCATCGCGGTCAGCGAGCAGTAGTGGTAGCCGTAGAGAATNTCCATGGGGCACNCGAGAAAAGTTTGGCGANGCTGCTCAGCCAACACCACTCGCAAAACTCAAANCCGAACCCCATTTCGCTACACACCTAAATGCGATATTCCAACCCCTCGAATTCAACCCAGAAACTGCCCCGACGCTGTCTAACGCACGCGAGTCACCCGTCAGCAGTGAATGGTCATAATGCTGGCCTGTCTTTTCTTGGTATGTTAACCGGTCTTTGCTACGACATACGAGAATTCTGGGATTGACATAATTTTTCTTCGCTTAGGTCGTCGAGTAATAGAATCCTACCTTCTTCTCTACCTCACCTCGAGCAAAGAGCTCAAACCAACACATGACTTCCGTAGTATCGCTATGTGGACACTACACACGTATACCATCGGTCAAAATGTCGGTTCAAAATGGGGTCTTGGACGTGTGATGCGATGGGTGCCGACAGTGAGCAAGGAGAAGCTTGGTGATCCTACACGTCCGGAGAAGGAGGAGATGTTGAAGAGTGTTGGATTATACAAAGTGCAAGGGGATACGGTTGCCGCTGTAATGGGTGCCATTTATGAACAATTCGTATGTCTCCCCCGGCCTTGTCTCCTATACCTGCTCCCTTCGTGGTTTCATTTACTGACTGGTTCTTTTCTTTACGTCTAGGGTGCATCGGTCGCACATAGGGCATTCCATACACGAGTGCTACCTCACCTACTGCTAGACGGCAAGAACGGTGGTCTGCCCTTGTGTTTCCACGATGAAGTTGAGCGCATCTGTAGGAGGATGGGCGGGCCAACGGGTGATTTGACTAAGGAACCGGGATCTAAGACCAAGAGATCCCAGTGACGTATCTCCCAAAAATCTCTTATTTAATGTGAGTCCTCCAAATAATTGCTTGTATGAAGCAGCGTTGACTGGATTTGTAGGCTTAGACCTATATATATCATTGGTTGCCTTTCGTAGTCGTCATAGAATGCAAATAATCATTGCAAGACCATACTTGTATCTACTGGATCTGAAGTTTTCACGAAGAATCGGTGCATCGCCAAGACTATATTCCTCTGCCGTCAACTTTCCGCCGGAAAACTGCGCCGTAGTCTCCCCATCACCAAACTAGCCCTTTGCTACGGGGATAGACGTACACAGTAGTTCATGCCGCTTTCAAGGTCCTATAAATTCGATCCTCGTCGTTTCTGTTTCAGTAGTGTAACAGTTTTCGTACACGCCACTTGGCAGTCAAGAATCAGAAAACTCGAAGCAACAGCACTTCACCTGCTAGGAATCAGTCACGAATGCTTAACTCACATCCATCTATCATGTCGTGAGAGGCGACCGTGCTTATAGGTTACGGAAGAAGCAGGTAGGAGGGATTAGACCACCTGGCCAAAGGTGGGAAGGAATGAGTGGTTCGGGTCTAAGGCGAGCGGCAGAAAAAGCTGGGCCTCATCATCTATCATGGGATTACGAACCAAAATTCCAGCCGCGAAAGGGTGGGGCAATGTCAACCCTAGGAGGACGGGGATATTGATAGGAGATTCGAATTTCGACCACGTATGTCATCCAGAGCTTCTACAGTTTAAGTTTATTGATTGGACAAAAGTCCAGTGATTTATTGATTGGACAAAAGTCCAGTGATTTATTGATGTCTCCGGAGCATTGAGCAGTTAATGATATGAACACACCGCCTCCACGTTGATGAGGATCCAAACTTAGCCAACTCAAAAAGAGGACACAGCCTTTTTTCGTCCGAACCCACAGTACTTACTCAGAAGTTAGTACATACTCAAGAGTTATGTATGGGTGACTTCGTTTCCCAGGCAGGCGCACCTCACGAGGCCTCATCAAGCGCCTTGACACCTCGTGCCCCTCAAGGAGTTGATGGAGAAGTTATTTCTGGAGTACCTGCTGTTAAGTTCTAACATTGCCCGATTCGACGAACAAGGATACTCACATGCGGGTAAGCTGCGTCAATGCCTGAACAGTATTTGAGTACCCGCCCTTAAATCCATCTTGTCGAACTCATTCACGCTCGCATAAATGTCTAATGTCTACCCGTTCCAGAATTCCAGAAATCTAGTGTTTCACAACTGCTACTTCAAGGATGAGGTTCATCCGAGCCCTAAAACCCATGCAGACTATGAATACTGTGGGTCAAGTTCTAATGCTTTTCTCTGAAAATCAAACTAAGCGACGCATCGATCGTAATCAGGTGCACAGCAACTTTTGTCAATGGCTCTTCTCGATGCGATGCATGACTCTGCCGCACGAGAAGAACTTCTACATTCGACACCAAGGACACTCCATGTCGAGTTCGTTGGCATATTTGCTGCATGGGCACGACAAATGGGCACCGCAACACCACCCATTGCACTTTTGAGCGGTACGCGGTCCAACTTGGCACAACTCTGCGCCGAGCGTCTCGACGAACAGTTAGCGGCGACTTACTTCTTCTCTGACCCTCATTACGATAACCCTTCAAAGTTCGTCCCAACTATTGCCTATCAGTTCGCTGTGCAAATGCCGATATATGCAGAGCTGCTGGGGCATATAATCAGGCGCAATCCTGCTGTCTTGACCAAGTCCCTCAAGGTCCAGTTTCGCGAGCTCATTTATGCGCCTTTGAATGAGCTCAAATCTCGTGGGGTCACTGTGGACAATACCTCGATTGTCGTTGTCGTTGATGGTTTTCATGGATATAAGCCGGCAATACGAGGCGAGATCCTTCGTAGTGTGATCACCGCCGCTCGTGATGGACTCCCTCTCCGTTGGGCATTCTTCGGTCAAGGAGATATGTCTCCTGAGGACGGGTTGGAATTGATGGAGGAGGAACTCTTTTGGAAAGTAGACCTGTGTTTATCAATACTGGAAAGAACATCGGATGGCTTCAATATGGTGGAGAGCACACTCTTAGGAGAATCTTCTGAAAGGGAAGTGGGTGGCTTTTGGTCAACTTGGGACTGTTATTTAGCTCGATCTATGGTTGGCTTATTGCAAAGCATCCTGTTCAGCTTAGGATTAACGCGCTGAGAGCTTGGGTCTAATCCTCTCCTCCGGCAGTTATGCGTGTACCAGTATCTGTTCTGCATTTATGATACTTACTCCGAGCGATACAATTTCTCGGTGATGCTCCTGAGCATGGAATGGCACCATATCTATCCGACTTCGTCAAATAACCATAATTCAAGTGATACGTACATGCACAATACACCTTGCCGATTATGAATAAGATGTACCTCAGCAGAAAATGAGACAATGAAAAGAAGAATGTACCAAGCGTTGAAGTCGAATACTACGCTCAGCCGATGTTTCCAATCATCACATCGAAATGTCAGGGCCATCAGTGGATCACAAACTTAGTCATCATCGTCACTGCTATGCATGTCCTGCGCTTCTCTGTTGACTTCAACATCCTCCACACAACCCAAAAGTCCAATCCACCCTCTAGATTACGGCTATCAGCTACGAGGATTGCTGATGCCCACCTAACCAGTGCCAAGATCCCTGCTCCAGCAAGAGCATGGGTCTGAGCACATGCATGAAAGTCCCGGTAGAGCTTGACCACAATCTTCCATGTGCGTCAATTGAACTTGAGAGGCCGGTAATACTCCTTTCCTTCGTTTGTTCACCACTTATTCACGTCGAAATTCACCAATTTTTTAACAGGGGCGTGAGGCTACGGGCAGGCGGCACTCAAGGCGCGTACGGATGAAGGTTTCCACCACCACCTTCAATCACGGTCGGCGAGCAGCAGTGCTATAGAGAATCTCCATGGCGCACCCAAGAAAAACTCGACGAGGGTGCTCAGCTAACACCACTCACAAAACTCGAACCCGAACCTCCTGTCGTTACACACCTAACCGTGGTGTTCCAATCCCTCAAACAGCCCAGGAGCTGCTCGACTCTGTCTGTCCCACGCGAGACATCCGTCAGCTTGAAATGGCATAATGCTGGCCTGACTTTTCTCAGCACGTTCGCTGGCCTTTCGCTACCACATACAAGATTTCGGGACTGACGTTATAATATATTTCTTCGCTTCAGTCATCGAGAACTGGAATCCTATCTTCTTCTCTACATCACTTCGAGCTAAGAGCTCAAGTCAACACATGACTTCCGTAGCATCGCTATGTGGACATTACCCACGTATATCATCGGTCAGAACGTCGGCTCGAGAAGGGGTCTTGGACGTATGGTGCGATGGTGCTGAGAGTGAGCAAGGAGAAGCTTGGTGATCCTACGCGCCCGGAGAAGGAGGAGATGCTGAAGAGTGATGGGCTGTATAAGGTGCAAGGAGATATTGTTGCTGCGGTAATGGGTGCCGTTTATGAACAGTTTGTATGTCGTTGTCGACCTTGTCTCCTATCCCTGACCCGTTTGTGGATCTCATACTAATTCGGTCTTTTTTACGCCTAGGGTGCATCGGTCGCACATAGGGCATTCCATACACAAGCGCTACCTCATCTATGCAAGATGGTACATAAGAACGGCGGTTTGCCCTTGCGTTTCCACAGCAAGGTCGATGCGCATCTGTAAGAGGATGGGCGGCCCTACAGGTGATTCGACCCAAGTACCAGGATCTAAATCCAAAAAATCCCAGTGGCCTACCTCTCAAAAGACTTTATTGTGCGTTGTCCAAATATTTGTTTGGATGATGTAGTGCTGACCGGAACCTAGCCCTATAATGTAAATCATTGGTTGCCTTTCGTAGTTATCATAGAAGCAAATAACCGTTGCAGCATCACACAGATGTCTGCTGGATTCGAAATTTCCACGATTACTAGCAAAGCGCATTGCCGAGGCCGACTCCTCTGCCGTTACCTCTTCCGGGGAAAGCTCGAGCGCAGTGTTGTCCCCACAAAATTTCCGCCTCGCGCAGGTATGGATCTTCGCAATGGTTCATACCCCACTCGAATTTATTCTATAAGCTCGGTCATTGTCGATTCTGTTTGAGTATTGCAGCAGTTTTTATACCCAGCAGTCGACAGTCGAAGCTCGTAAAGAACTCGAAGCGACAATATTTGTGACTTTCTCCCCGAGCCTCGGAGATTTTCAAATATCCCCTACTGAATGGAAGCTAACAGCACTGTGCTGGCCTGGGATCAGCGCCGAATACTGAACATGGGCACTCATATCACGGGGACGACTAAGCTTCGTACTCAATTTGCTGATCCCATAGCGTTATAGAATGTGACCGTCATGCTTTTCGGAATTGATCAGAAAGAAGTCTCATTTATACAAAACTAGATACATGCCGGCTGCCGCCGACAGCAACCTTGCTTGCAGCACTAGCCTAATTCTGGTCGTGGACGATGGACACGGCTTGCCCCGGCGGTTTTGACATACGACTTGTTTGGTGCGTTCAACCGGAGTAGGTTCGGAGGAGATATGCCCATGTGAGGTATTATTAGGCAAGGGCCTTTGAATAACACAAGGCGCCTGAGCGCTGAGCTTTGACTTGCCTTTGCACGTTTAAAACAAAAGATTAGGAATGAAGACTACAATCAAAACTTTCCCACGTCAATCCCTGAATTATGACATTCCTAGGGACCTTGCAAGCAAGGTAAAGAACCTCGTATAAGCTAAATCTGGACTTAGTAGTGACGTTGAGGTTCAAGGTTCTGATACTTTCGCCGCGGATGGGACCAATCAGGACCAATGGCAGTCCAGCTTGGCTCATAGAAAAGAAGCGAATGGGGGCATGCTACTTGAGCAAGGCTTGATATTTTCCTGTTCTTCCCCGTTCATGCAGTCGCCTTTCGCGGAACTATGGCAACACGCTGAACATCGTTTTCTTGGTTTCTGTTTTCAACATGGAATTAGCTTAGCGGACTTTCTGCAATTGTCCATGGTGGCCCTCGGCTCATCTCAGCTGTGCACTTGGTTGAGCGTAAAAGAAAAAGAGAAGAAAGAATTTAGACTCGGAGATACTCCAAGGAAATCCTTTTTGCACGTCGTTCTGGCAGTGTGGGACTTGCTGCTATCCATAGTCTTCAGACCAAGTATTTTTCCAGCTTACTGTTATCCAGCCTGCGGAGTACCTATTGAAACCCGTTTCTTATTCCGGACGGACATGGACAAAAATACAAGTGTGATTAATAGTATGAGTAACCGCCCACTTACCTCACAGAGTCACGACCACTCGACAGTCAAGCTACCTGCAGGCTCCATTGGCTCCAGTATGCGACACTTACTTGGCTCACTGCGGAAAAACACTCGGACGAGTATATCCGCGTCTGGGTGAGGCCACAGGAAAATACTTAGAGAACCGAAATCCTCCTGTGTGACCCCAAAATACGAGTGCGACTGCGGCCAAGTAAATACTTAAACAATGAAACACCTTCGTGTAGCATGGCTACCGGCCTGCATCAGTCGGGCTAAGTATTTACTTAACCACGCAACGGTGCTTCCTCAGACCAATACTCCTTTTGGTAGTCGGTAATCCGGGTAGGCAGTGACCGATCCCGTGCCGTCCGTGCCTCGCCCAGTTGGTGTCCTGAAATATAATAGCTATTACATCAGCGAAAGCGAATAAACATTGCATAGCCCAAATTGTGCTCAATTGCGGTTCCATCATTCCCACACCTGGGATCAAATGGGATTTCTGGCATTGAAATCAAACTCTGTCAGCTCTTTGAATTGTTTCCCAAGGTTAAGGGTGAAGACTAGAGTCACTGAGGCTTTCTGACATTTTGGAGCATATGTAACATTGGCGCACTTGCAAGGTGTCTAAACCTAAAGCACCTTATTATGCGGTGAAGGTATCTAGAGGATCTAAGGACCTGGAAGGAGAATCGGTAATCACAAGCATAAAACTCTTAGAGTGATTGAAAGAGACCCACATGCTTGATGAAAAGTTGGGGATTGTGATGGTAAAGCAATGAAGAGCTTTAAAATAATAGAGTGTAGCACTGAGATGCTGATCAGAGATCAAAAAGATGTTGTTAAGTCTGAAGTCTAGCCTTCAGACATGAGTCCTTATATATAGGAATACTATTACCCCCCTGGGACTGCCTAAGACACCAGGGGACTCTATCTATGAGTAATATTCTACAATAATCCACCAATAGGATTCCTACCAATCTACCTTGGTCCATAGGTGACTCATAGTGAGCCATGATGAGTTTGTAGTAACTCAGAACTGAGTCAACATAAGTCAATGCTGACTGTAGTGAAAGATATCTATCAGGATTGTTCTAGAATGTTCTAGAAGGATTTCCATATATGCACAGATGAGATCAAGTTGCTAATATCCCAAGAATGGCCTTGATTTATGTAGCATTTTATATATCAATAGAAAGCTTTAACAAGGGCTTTCCAATGGTACCAATTATGTTGAGACATATTGAGCTGTTCTAAAGTTATGAAGCGATTGTTATTATGCCTATAGATATTGTACCAAATCTGTGACATAATCTACAAAAGTGATAATGCTATGAATATTCGATTTATGTTCTAATTTCTTATGTCATCTTTGCTTACATAATCAAATATTTCTTTAGTCTTTTCCTTCTATTTGTTTACTCTTGTTTATGTCTTTCTACAATGTACTGGGACTTGCTAGAATGTTCTAGAACACTCTATAGGTTTCTAACATGTGATTTACATTTTTGGACTTAAGAACATTTGAGAATATTCAGAAACCTTTGAGAACCTTCTAGTACCTTCTATACGCTTATCAGGTGATCTGTAGAATAGTGTATTACCTTCTTGAATGATCCAGAAGGTTTATTTATATACATGTACAAGTCATATATAAGATGTTGAGACTGACCGAGTAGAAAGATAACCCTTCTACTTGGTTAGGTGAGACTCAATAGAGTACTTGTCTAGCAGTATAAGAAGAGTGATTATAAGCCCATCAATCATTGTTGATCATTGTTGATAATAAGTTTATAAGTAAATCACTCTCCAATAAACTCATAAATCTAAACTCACACTCTATCTGAGAATCTAACTTGGTGACGCAAAAGCTAACTGAGAAGGAGTCTCTTGTTACAATCTGAGGATATGTAATGCCCCAGCTTAGAACTAGGCTGGGGTCACTATAACATTTCCAGTTCTCCAGCATTCCTTGGCAGATTAATATTCAAGTTCTTACTCCCCTCAACCAAAACACCAGCCAACAAACCACTGCCAGCAAAACTTCCCCATAGACTGACATTGATTTTGGAGATAAGTGTCATATGGATGGGCGTGACACCTGTACCACTGAGATGTCCACCCCAGAATGGTTGTTTCAGTGTAGATGATGAGGGGAGACCTTTCTGAGTGAATGCAGAGGAGGTGGATGAGACAGTGTAGGTGCAAAGATGGGGAGGGTAGTGGATGCTGTGGTGATGCCACCAGTGGTGGGAGCTGGTGTGCCTGGAGGTGAAGGTAACACCCCTTCAGCAGTAACAGGAGTGAGAGAAGGAGAAGATACAGCTGTAGCTGCAATGATTGTACCAAGGCTGACTGGGAGAGGAGCAGGTGGTGGTAAGCTGAGAGAAAAAATACCAGCAGCTCCACAACTATTAAGAAGGACTTTTTTGATGGCTGCAGTTTCTTGACAGAGGGCTAAGCTCTTGGATTGTGTGTAATTGAGTTTGGAGTGGATAGCATCAAGAAGACAAATGTGCTCAGCTATGTTGCTTGCAAGTGTTGTGATGTGCTTTACAATCATCAGTCATTGAATTATTAATTGGGGAATTAACACACCTTGGCATTGAACATGGTAATTTCTAGCACTGATCTTATCCCTCAGCTGACATCTCTCCTTGTTTGCCCTCTTTGAGCAAAAGAAACAATACTGTGGAGATCATCATCAGCCTTGTCCTTGTCTCTCCCTTCTCTAAAGCAGAGGAGCCTTTAAGATAGTCAAGCCTTTCAGCAACAGTCTTGTTCTGTCATTTGTGGTTGACTCAGACAGAGAACAAGGAGGAGAGGGAGAGGAGGGCGAGGAGGGCAAAGACAACTCATGGTGGGGGAAGAGTGGCAGTATTGAGTTAGTATGCCTCAGTAACAACAGCTCTTCAGCTGAATCAGAGAGTCAGCGGTAAATGTCCAGAGAGAGAGGATCTACAGCCCTAGGTCTTTGGGGCTGAGTGATTCTTTTGGTGCATCAAGTTCTTGGGAACTGGGTGCAATTGTGACCACATTGATGATGACCCAAAGAGTATGTAGGCATGACAGGGGTATGTGTGAAGTAGAGAAGACATATACAGAGATCAGTGTGTGTTGGCAGGAGTAAGTGGGGACAAACAAAGGTAGTGTGGCTGTGCCTGGATAAGCATCTGCCCACTCCACCCTTTTCAAACAGTGTAGCCTGCATAAGGCTCCAGCTTGCCCAATATTTCCTTTATCAACATAAACCAACATAGGAAGACTCTGTGCTCAACATTGATGTTCTCAGCTTCCAGCTCCAATCTTCTCACAACCTATCCTTGATCCATTCCTTCCCTACTACCCCACAGCCAGCCCCATCAGCCTCTTTGTGCAATGCTACCAATTACTCATCAGGCAGTGCATGGCTGCCATTTCCTCTTCTTGGCAAGGAGAGAGCAGTTACTAAAACCATTGATGGACTGGAGTTTTCCAACTTTTTGATTCATCAACAATGCTGGTGCTGGAACTGAAGCTCACCAAACCATATGATGAGTGGCTTCCCCAACATGTTGATGAGCTTTGGGCACTTGGGATCTCTGGGTTCTACATGAATGCACACTTAAATCGTCTATGGATCAGGCACTTACTCACAATGAGCCAGTCCTGCCCACAACTCCCTCTTGTCACACTGGCAACCTCCTTCCTCTAGCACATTATCAGCAGGAATGACTGATCCTAGCCATAGCTGGCAGACTCTGATTGATAGCCAAATATAGTTGGCCATAGTAACCGGTGTGATTGGTATCTCAATATAGATGCCATATCGTGATCTCTGGCTGTTTATAGCTCACATGGTTGTCAACTGAGTGCTATGTGGAGTAGGGGCATATGGAAATGCTATCTTGTGCTACAGGTGCTATAGAGCCATGTAGCAGCTAATCAAGATTGTGCATGTAGAAATAAACTAGAATTAATATATGTATCGACCCAAAAGTATTCCACTTTCTTGAGGACGTCATAGCTTGACCAACAGAGCTGGGTGGTGCCTGCCACCTTAGCCATAAGATGGCACCCAGTGTAAATCCTTGACACTGGGATGATGGCTGCATTGCAAAGTCCATTTCAAGTGGAGTGGCGAACAATGTGCACGCCACTCGCCGTGTCGGGCGCACTTGAAAGGCCAGTAAACCACTCAATATAGGCTAACGGGTGTGGATAGCTCCCAAATTGCAACAGGAGTTGGAAAATCACATGAACCTGGGCCACACAAAGGCCTATATAAACTCAGTAAAGTGTCAGTGTTAGCCAAGGGAGGGAGGTGACATGCCTGCAAAACCCCCCCTGCGCTCTGAATTGCTCATTATCTTCTATCACAAACACCGTGTCAAATGATGCCACCACAGCCTTCTTACATCCTTGTGATGGAGAGCCCAGGTATGCTCAGATGCGCTGCATTGGAATGCGTGAATCAATAAGAGGGGATTGGGGGATTGCGATAATTATTTGCTTGTATACATTATATCAGTCGTAAGCATTTGGGAGTAGGCCAGTACCAGTGAAGTTGGCACATGATTTCAAGAAATTGGACAGAGCAGATGGAAAGCTGAGAGCGCCAAATTTGTGTATGAGCTTGCTGGTTGGTACATCTACTAGTGGCGGGGTTTTGGCAACTCAAATGCAATAACCGGATGGGCCAGGTTCCTGAGCATCATTTAATGTAAGCGGCACACTCAAGGAGCATAAGAACCATACCTGAATCAATACTGAGTCCTCAGCATTGTCACCGTCATCCACTGATTCCTGTTTTCCAAGTTCTTTACCTAGTAAGCTGTCCATCCACTGAATATATCCTTCATGTATCCATAAGCTCTCGTGACATTGCAACCACAATGCCATCTGCTCAATGTAATCATGACAATTACTAGCCCAATATGCAGCCTTGGCAAAATCAATGTGTAGGTGCTCCAAAGCTTCCGTGTTGTAGCCATTGGGTGTCCCCAGTGCTTGAATACACTCAATATAATGAATAATCACATGTAATTCTGGTATGTTGAAGTGTGTTTTGGACAGCATGTGCAATGAAGACGTCTTTGTTGGCGTGGAAAGTGTCTAAGCACTTTTGCATTGCTTGCAGGGTGTTGTGAGTGTGGGAAGACAACTGTGAGAGATAAACAAAGTCAACAAGCACCTGTGACACAACAACAACTTCATTCAGAACGCCTGCCCCAGCAATGATACACAAGAAAACTCTCTCCATCTCTTTATGCTCCGTTCCTGTCCATTGCAAACCTGACGATATTCCATTCTTGAACCGCCTCAATCCAGCAAAATCAGTCACTTTCTCGAAGCACTCGTCCAGCGCAGCTGTGCCAGCAATCTGTTGGCACCATTTCACCAGGTGATCTTTAAAGACGCCTTTATGGAGCTGATGGAGGATGTCGGGAGTGAAGCTTTCAAAGATATTGCAGTGGGGGAGATTGTCCCAGAAAGGTGAATATACTGCCTGCAATCCCAGCTCTTTGTATGCTAATGGCTCTTTCCCTAGCTTGTGATCTCGCAGGAGCCTTTTTGTCTCCTCCATCAATCGAGTGCCTGATTTCTTCTTATCCCCTTGTTTGTCGGCCTTGACCTTGCATCTGGGACACCGTGATTCCATGCAGCATGCAACAAGACATTGCTCGGGGAAATCAGTGATGTACACCACAAGAATTGGATAAACCCGCCTTGTCCACTCATCCGCACAAACCATGTCAACTCCTTCCCTTCCCGCCTTCTCGAGAGGTCCAAGTAGTTGTTGAAATCTACGATTAGATGAGATCTATAAATCTTTGATCTATATCTAGATTTCACAGATCCATGATCTGCTCATCAGATCTCATGTCGATCCACTCATCGACATACTTGGTGGATGCTCTTACTCTGCTCAGCATCCACATCTATGTCCTTGCTCTATGCTCATATCCACTCACTATGCCTATCCACATATCCACGTATATGTCCTTGATACCCACCTTTATGTCTATAGGTTTTATCTATTTTTATGTAGTACTTTTGGTAGTATATAAGGACTCCTTT